>JAODAL010022809.1:0-63941 GCA_025379985.1 Phyllomedusa bahiana
GGAGTCTCAGAATTTCGAGGTAAGATTAATCCCTTACCGCTTTTTTTTTAATGGGGAAACAAAGTGGGCCCCTTTGTCGCGTAATGCCGGGCCCGCATTTATGTTGTTGCTATTATAAATGATAGCACAAACTTTTGTATCTTTGGGTTTTTGACCCAGAAACGGAAAAAGATATAGAAAGTAAAGCTTTTCCCTATATGTAGATCCTCGAATATTTTTTATGGGGACTCAGGAGATGAAGCCTGTCGTAATTTGTAGTTCGCTGCCTCACGTTTAATTGCCTGTGTTAAATCAAAAGCCTTAGGAATTTCAAGTTCCCCATTTATTTGGGGGGGTAGGGTATGCAGGTGATCATCCAAAACCGTGTGAGATTTTTTTGTTCAGTGGGACAGGGCAAGAAGGAGGGTATTGGGATTGTATCGTGCAATGTTGGTGCATGATGGAGTAGAATCGGGTCGTAGCGGTTGTTAAATTTGGAAGTAAGGAATGGTGAAAAGTGTTTCAATAGGTGTACTTTTTGATGGGGTGGGGAAAAAAAGGTAAAAATCTTTGTATTTTTTGGTGAGTGGCGCCGCAAAAATGATTGTTATCATGAAAAAAGTTTTTGATTTTGTTTAGTTTGTTGAGGGGGAAAGACCCCCTGTGGGGATGTGGGAGGGGGGGGGATTAGGGCGACATTTAAGTGCAACAATAATTGAACCCCCGCGCAAAGGAGTTCAATTCGTATAAAATTGCAAGAAAGGTAAGTTGACCATGGTTGGGGGTAAAAATTTGCTTAGTGAAATTGTGGCCCCGTATGTTTATTCCAAAAACATATGGGGGTCCCTGTTCCTGACGTCAAAATTTGGTGGGGTAAAAGATTTTGGGAAAAGCAGCCCCCCCTTTTGTCTTCCCTCAGAGGCTTGTGGCCAAAGGAGGGTGTACCCGGTCCTCCGTGGGATGACTTTCAAAAATTTGGGGTTTTTGTAAGAAGAATGTGGCCCGTTTTGTGCATCTTAAAATATTTGGGCTTTCTCGGGGTTTAAGCTTACATTGAAAGGGGAGATTTGATAGATTCTGATGAAGGGCGAATAAAGCCCATGAAAAGGGTGGCAACTCCCCCTTCCCCTTAGGAGTGATGATAGCAAAAAAAATATAAATAAAAGAAAAGAAGGAAGGAGAATTAAAAGTTCAGAGGAAAAAAATAAAAGAGGATGTGTGTGGGAAACGCAATGCTGTGTCCCAAATTTGTGGGGTCGTTGCCAAAAACCGGCCCGAGGAGGGAACAGTGGAAAATGAAGGGCGCAGTAGCCCCATTGGTCCAGGGTCATCGTAGACCCCGGGTATATAAACAAACATCAAAGAGATAATGATATAAGAGCAAAAAACAAAAGTAAACGATGCGTTGAGGTGAGAGGGGGGAGGGGAAAGGGGAGGAAGGGAGCGAGAGGGGTGAGAGGGGTAAGAGGGAAAAAAAAAAAAAAACCTACAGGGGAGAGGTAAAGAAAAGGTGTGGGGGAGGGGGGAGGGGGGGGGTAGATGAGATACAGGGGATTGTGTATTCAAAACCCCAAGCATCTGAAATGGGCCTTACATTTTTGACAATTCAAGCCCCAGTTCCGCGCCAGGGTTTGGGGCCACCGAGAGAGGGGAAGATGGGTTCCCTCTGGGGATTAATACCGGTATGGATAGAGGTGGGGAAAATAACCTGTGGGCGCCTTAAAAAATATCACTAACTTTCTGGGGGGTTCGGGGGGTTTGTTGGGGGCCAGACAGTGGAGTCGAAACATCTTGTGGTAGTAGGTCCTCGTCAAGGTGACGGATGGTGTCGGGAGGAAAACAGAGGATCCCATTTGGAAGAGGTATCATCGGGGGTCAAGTCCCTTTAAAAAGGCGAGACATTGGGTGAGGGAGGGAAAGGAGTCACCGCGGGCACCGGAGGGCAATGGAAATCCCATCTTTAGGGTTTTGCGGGTTGCAGGTTTGATAGAAAAGGTTTAAGCGCGATTGAGTTAGGGTGGCTTAGGAGGTGGGAAAAAGTGCGTTTTTTGCGTTATGGGTAAGTTGGGGGGAAGTTCCCTTTCTTATTTGCTCTTTGATCAAAAGTAAGTTGAAGATACATCAATGCCGGGGGGTTAAAGGGTCTAGGGCCCCGGTCTATTTCATGTGTTTTTCCGCTTGTTTAAAATATTTAAAGAGTTTTAGTAAGAGTAAGGGGGCCCTGAGTTTTCCCCGTTCGGCACCCCCGTTTTCGGATTTTGTTTCCCCTTTTTCTGTTTTTCAAGTCATACATGGTCTAACAAATTTGATGGAGGGCCCTTTGGGATATAGGGGGTCTTAGACTGTATGGACCCTGTACGAATTTTAAATTCCCCGTGTTTTTGAGTGCATGCTTTGAGGATCAAGGGTTTGGGAGGAGTTTTCGTCTTGGCCAGGGCGTCGCATTTAAAAAGGTTGGACAAGCGGCTGGTGTCGGGTGTAAAGGGGTTGGATGGTTGATCGAGACGGTGGTGGAAGAAGTCGGCAAGGTAAATAGAGAGGGGAAAGGAGATCCAGGCCCGGCCAGCGAAGCAGCCAAGATGCAGCCCCTGTGTTGCTCCATAGGCTGTGGGGCCTTGAGGGGGGAAAGGGCGGATGACGGGGAATGTGGCCGGATGGGCACGACCCGAGTCCCCCAAGGGGTCGGGGCCCAAAGATATGGGAAGGGAGAGTAGGGCCCCCATATCAGCAAAGTTGTTGCGCCCCCCTTTTTTCCCCCGGCCCCCGCTGCATACCCCCCTTTTGGTGGTAGGGCAGCAGCCCAGCCTTGCCCCCGGGGGCTGGGGTGCTGGCTTTAGGTTGTGGGGGAAAATTCCGGATTGGGCGCTGTGCACGGTCCCGCCTGCAGCTGTTTGCGGGGTCCCTAGCAGCCCCGTTTTCCCTGAGGTGACTTCGTTCCCCGGTTGGTCACGTGGGCCCTGGTGGGCGGAAGATCGGGCTTTCTCCCGTTTCCCTTTTCCGGGGCCCCTACCCAGGGCTGGGCCCCCTCTTGGGGCCCCGGGAACCACCCCCCGAGAGTTGCTTTTGGCGAGGCGTCCAGAGGGTTTTCAGGCTCCCGGAGTCCAAAATGGCCCCCTCCCGCGAGGGTCATCGATCCCCCCTGAGGTCAGCGAGCGGGACAAAAATAATTTGAAATTGGGACCCCGTTGGTAGTCCCAGGGGGTTTAGCCTTCTTCTTTATTCTTCTAGGTCCCATTTTGCGCTTGGTTTAGCCTCTCTAAGCTAGAAGCCCAGGACGGAGCTCACTCACCCACGTCTGTGCACCAGCATGGCAAGCCACGCCCCCCCTCAATTGGCAACAGTTTTTAAAATTTCTTTAAAGATTTCTTGTCTGCATATGGAATGGTCAGGTGGCTTATGCCTCTATCTGAAAGCAGGTTGTGATAGAGGGAAAGAAGCTGAGCTCTGTGATATATAGGGTTATATGATAGAGAAGCTGAGCTCTGATATATAGGGTTATATGATAGAGAAGCTGAGCTCTGTGATATATAGGGTTATATGATGGAGGGAGAGAAGCTGAGCTCTGTGATATATAGGGTTATATGATGGAGGGAGAGAAGCTGAGCTCTGTGATATATAGGGTTATATGATAGAAGAGAGAGAAGCTGAGCTCTGTGATATATAGGGTTATAGGATAGAGGAGCTGAGCTCTGTGATGTATAGGGTTATATGATAGAGGGAGAGGAGCTGAGCTCTGTGATATATAGGGTTATATGATAGAGGGAGAGAAGCTGAGCTCTGTGATATATAGGGTTATATGATGGAGGGAGAGAAGCTGAGCTCTGTGATATATATAGGGTTATATGATGGAGGGAGAGAAGCTAGCTCTGTGATATATAGGGTTATATGATAGAGAAGCTGAGCTCTGTGATATATAGGGTTATATGATGAGGGAGAGAAGCTGAGCTCTGTGATATATAGGGTTATATGATAGAGAGAGAGAGAAGCAGAGCTCTGTGATATATAGGGTTATAGATATGAGGAGCTGAGCTCTGTGATGTATAGGGTTATATGATTAGAGGAGAGGAGCTGAGCTCTGTGATATATAGGGTTATATGATAGAGGGAGAGAAGCTGAGCTCTGTGATATATAGGGTTATATGATGGAGGGAGGAAGCTGAGCTCTGTGATGTATAGGGTTTATTGATGGAGGGAGAGAGCTGAGCTCTGTGATATATAGGGTTATATGATAGAAGAGAGAGAAGCGAGCTCTGTGATATATAGGTTATAGGATTAGAGGAGCTTGAGCTTGTGATGTATAGGTTATATGATAGAGGGAGAGGAGCTGAGCTCTGTGATATATAGGGTTATATGATAGAGGGAAAAGAAGCTGAGCTCTGTGATATATAGGGTTATATGATGGAGGGAGAGAAGCTGAGCTCTGTGATATATAGGGTTATATGATGGAGGGAGAGAAGCTAGCTCTGTGATATATAGGGTTATATGATAGAGAAGCTGAGCTCTGTGATATATAGGGTTATATGATGGAGGGAGAGAAGCTGAGCTCTGTGATATATAGGGTTATATGATAGAAGAGAGAGAAGCTGAGCTCTGTGATATATAGGGTTATAGGATAGAGGAGCTGAGCTCTGTGATGTATAGGGTTATATGATAGAGGAGAGGAGCTGAGCTCTGTGATATATAGGGTTATATGATAGAGGGAGAGAAGCTGAGCTCTGTGATATATAGGGTTATATGATGGAGGGAGAGAAGCTGAGCTCTGTGATATATAGGGTTATATGATACAGGAGAGAAGATGAGCTCTGTGATATATAGGGTTACATGATAGAGGGAGAGAAGCTGAGCTCTGTGATATATAGGGTTATATGATAGAGGGAGAGGAGCTGAGCTCTGTGATACATAGGGCTATATGATTTGGAGCAGGATTTCTAAGTCACAAACAGAGTAAATTCTGAAAAGGCAGTGGATGTCCTACTTATCCCGCCCACATACAGTGATTGACAACCTTCCCTGTATCAGTCTGTGTAAAGAGCTAACTGTCAATCATAGAATGTGGGTGGGGTTAGCTGTACTTTCAGGTTCACTTTGAAGATTTTAATTCCTTTTTACTCAGAAATCCTTCTTCAAATCATATAAACCTACATATCACAACGCTCAGTTTCTCTACCTCTTACATAGCCTGCTCTCAGATAAGGTATCAAAAAACACCTTACAGGTTCCTTTTAAGTAAAGTTTGCTTATTCTCATTTAAATAGTCTATCCAAGGCCATTAAGAAGAATAAAAAAAAAAAAAACCACTATTGGGCTCCTAGGTCTGAACAATGTTTTCATTTTTTTGGAACACTAAATCCTGCACTACTCTAAAGAAGAGCAGCAGCTGAAGAACCTCGAGTATAAAAATACACTCACCCTGCTGCTGCTCTTCTGTTCCACAGTGGTGAAGGGTTTCATTAGAATCCATCTGCTTACTAAATCCACTATATTTGTTGATATTCTATATCTTTCACACACTATAATATATATAACACACGTACAGTGAAGGAAATAATTATTTGATCCCTTGCTGATTTTGTAAGTTTGCCCACTGATAAAGACAAACAGTCTATAGTTTTAAGAGTAGGTTAATTTAACATTGAGAGAGAGAATATCCAAAATAAAATCCAGAAAATCACATTGTATAAATTATATAAATGTATTTGCATTTTGCTGAGAGAAAAAAGTATTTGATCCCCTATCATCCATTAAGATTTCTGGCTCATACAGGCCAGTTAGACGCCCCTAATCAACTCGTTAGGCTATGTTCACACGGCTTAATTGCGGGACGTAATTACGCCCCGCAATTACGCCGTGTGGACGGGACGGCGGGGAGTAGCAGGGGGCCGGACTTCGCCGGCCCATAGACTATCACTGCTAGCGGCGCGTATACGCCGCAGAAAGTGACATGTCAATTATTCCCCGGTGGCGGATTGCAGGGCGGGGAGAGGAGACGTAAATCCATAGTTTCTATGAGAACTGTGAATACCGTAATGAATGGGCCGTTTTGGCCCGTAATTGGAGCACTTTCGGGCGCGTAATTACGGACCGGAAATAGGCCATTAAAGCCGTGTGAACATGCCTTTACTTGTATTAAAGACAGCTGTCTTAAATAGTCACCTTTCTCAACGACTCCGGTCCACAGACTCCATCCCTCAGACTCTCACCGCCACAACATGCGCAAGAGGAAAGAGCTTTCGAAGGATGTCAGGGGCAAGATCATAGACCTGCACAAAGCTGGAATGGGCTACAAAACCGTAAGCAAGACGCTGGGTGAGAAGGAGACAACTGTTAGAATAGAATAGTATATATATAGAATATAGAATAGTAAGAAAGTGGAAAAAAAACACAAACTGTCAATTGACACTGATCTGGGGCGCCATGCAAAATCTCTCCTCGTGGGATATCCTTGATCATGAGGAAGGTTAGAGACCAGCCTAAGACTACACAGGGGTGGGGTGGGGGGGGACAAGTTAATGTTCTCAAGGCAGCTGGGACCACAGTCACCAAGAAAACCATTGGTAACACATTAAACTGTAATGGTTTAAAATCCTGCAGTGCCCGCAAGGTCTCCCTGCTCAAGGAGGCACATGTGCAGACCCATCTGAAGTTTGCCAATGAACACCTGGATGATTCTATGTTTGGGAGAAGGAGCTGTGGTCAGATGAGACAAAAATTGAGCTCTATGTCATTAACTCAACTCGCCATGTTTGAAGAAAGAGAAATGCTGCCTATGACATAAAGAACACCGTCCCCACTGTCAAGCATGAAGGTGGAAACATTATGTTTTGGGGGTGTTTCTCTATTAAGGGCACAGAACTACTTCACTGCATCAATGGGAGAATGGATGAAGCCATGTACCGTAAAATCCTGAGTGACAACCTCCTTCCCTCCGCCAGGACATTAAACATGGGCCGTGGCTGGGTCTTCCAGCAGGACAATGACCCAACACATACAGCGAAGACAACAAAAGAGTGGCTCAAAAAGAAGCACATTAAAGGGGTTGTCTCACTACAAGGATTGCTTTTTATGTTAAGGATATGGCAAAAACAAGTCATTTTGTAATATGTGTCCATTAACGGTGTCCTACCTATTCTGAGATATCCCCTCTTGTATGGGCTGCATCAGCTCCTCAGGTCGCTATAGCTACAGACCTGTTCAATCTCTCCTGATAGGTTGGCAGCACTGGTTGCTATAGCTACAAACCTGGATTCTACTGCAGCCTAGTAGAAGCCAGTAAATTCAAAGTGAAACAAGGAAAACAGGACTGAGGTAAGATGAGTCAATGTAGTGAGACAACCCCTTTAAGGTCATGGAGTGGCCTAGCCAGTCCCCAGACCTTAATCCCATAAAAAACTTATGGAGGGATTTGAAGCTCCAAGTTGCCAAGCGACAGCCTTAAAATCTTAATGATTTAGAGATGATCTGCAAAAAGGAATGAACCAAAATTCCTCCTGACATGTGTGCAAACCTCAACATCAACTACAAAAAAAAGTTTGACTGTTGTGCTTGCCAACAAGGGTTTTGTCACTAAGCATTAAGTCTCGTTTGCCAGAGGGATCAAATACTTATTTCTCACTGCAAAATGCATAATAAATTTATACAATGTGATCTTCTGGATTTTATTTTGGATATTCTCTCTCTCAATGTTAAATTAACCTACTCTTAAAACTATAGCCTGTTCATGTCTTTGTCAGTGGGCAAACTTACACAATCAGCAAGGGATCAAATAATTATTTCCTTCACTGTATATGCTGTCAAGGTTTGAAACATGCTATCAAAGACGCATATTGCTTTAAAAATAAACACAGGATGAATTTTAAAATACCTGATTCGTAACTTCAAGAGTGGTGGGGTTGTAAGTTGTTATGGCGTGGGTTCCCACTGAAAATACTCTCTTATATCTAAAAGAAAGAACATTGAAACACCATTAAAGAGATACAACACATTGGCTCAGTGGTTAGCATTGTTGCCACATAGCATTGGTGTCCTGGGTTCAAATCCAACCAAGGGTAACAGCTGCAAGGAGTTTGTTTGGGCAATCTGGTTTCCTTTCACACTCATAGGTTAAGGTTTGAAAGAGGTGTGGACTCCAACACCAAAAAAATATAGTAAAATCTTCACATTTTAGTAGTTACAAAAAATATGTCAAAAGGTTTAATACGACATTTGTGTATAAGAACAGCAGATGCGTTTCGAGCAGCCTGATCTTAGGCTATGTTCACACGGGTGAAATTGGGACGTATTTCACCCCGTATTTCGCAACAGACTGCTCTAAATACAGGGTGAAACACATCCTAGTCATTACAGTAATCCACAGTTCTCATAGAGAACTATGGACTACGTCTCCTCTCCCCGCTCGCCGAATACGCCGAGCGGGGAGTTAAGGGACATGTCAATTACTAGCGGCGTATACGCGCCGCTAGTAATGAATGTCTATGGGGCCGGCGGGTTGCCGCCCCCCTGCCCCACGGGAGCTCTCGCGAGCTCCCGAACTCTGGCGTAATTGTGGGGCGTAATTATGCCCCGCAATTACACCATGTGAACATAGCCTTAATTGTTGCTACGATCGTCAGCAGGTAAGGCGACCCGAAAAATAAAATCCAATTTCAGAGCTGGGTATTTTTTTTCTTTTCAATGGCATTCAGCATGTGGAATAAATAAGGTCATTTACAAATAGATCAGACTTCTACAGGTGCCATGACACCAATTATTATAATTTTTTTTTTATATTTATTATAAAACGGGAAAAAGAGGTGTTTGAAATTATTTTTTTTTTATAATTCTAAAGACGTTTTATTTGTAATTGTAGTCCCTCTAGGGTACTTGACAACTAAGGGGTGCTATCACATGCACACTATTCTGCAATACTAATGTATAGCACAATAGCGTACAATTACAGCTCTCCTATTACACCCTGACTCTGGTGAGTAAAGGTCAGTAAGGCTATGTTCACGCGGCTTATTTCGGGACGTATTTACGGACGTATTTACGTCCGCAAATACGTCCTGAAATACGTTTCAAATAATGAACAATTAGATTAGCATTGATTCCAATGTAAAATACGGCTCGTCATTCACATGAGGCGTATTTTCGCAACGTATTTGCGGGCGTCAATACGGCCGTAAATACGATCGTAAAATTAAGTCCCCTGTCACTTATTGAGGCGTATTTTGCAACGTAAATCCCCATAGTAAAGAATGGGGAATGTATTTACGACGCGAAATACGCACCACACTTTGTAAAAAGTATTTGAAATGTATTTCAGGACGTATTTGCGGACGTAATTACGTCCGTAAATACGTCCCGAAATAAGCCGTGTGAACATGGCCTAATGCAGGCTACGGGCTTCATTAGGCTCCACTGCCTTGCTGCTGAGCACTCGTATTGGGTTGTGGAGACCACTGGGACAGAGGGGGCTCCACTCTCCAGGAATACTGCCTAGAAGTCACTTCTAAGTAGATAACGCCAAATCACAGTTATCTTGGTCTGGCACTGAAAGCAAGTTGGCTATACCACAGCACAACGTATTTGAACTATTTTGCGGCCAGTAATACGGCCTCTAAATACGATCGTAAATTAAGTCCCTGTCACTTATTGAGGCGTATTTTGCAACGTAAATCCCCATAGTAAAGAATGGGGAATGTATTTACGACGCGAAATACGCACCACACTTTGTAACACGTATTTGAAATGTATTTCGGGACGTATTTGCGGACGTAATTACGTCCGTAAATACGTCCCGAAATAAGCCGTGTGAACATAGCCTAAGACTGCAGGCCTAACGGGCCTTCATTAGGCTCCCAGCTGCCTTGACTGCTGATCAGCACCTCGTGATTGGGTTGTGGGAGACCCACTGGGAGACAGAAGGGGGCGCCACTCTCCAGGATAACTGCCTAGATGTCCCGTTCTAAGTAGAAACACGGCCAGAATCACAGTTATCTTTGGTCCTGGGCACTGAAAGCAGTTGCTGGCTATACCCAACAGCCACAAACTCCCTTTGAATGGAGCCCCCTCCATATATAACTGCATCTACTTCCTGATATGCATGATGTGGTGCCCTATGCCATCACCTACCTCTGCCTACTCGTTGTCCTGGCCCTGAAAGAGGGTGAGATTATGTCACATTTTTCTGAAGATCGAAGGAATAAAAAAATAAGAACCTATACTTGTATATTGACCCTATGATTCAGCTGTATCCTGACATCAGTTTTTTGCAACTAAAACAAATAGAACTCTGAAAGACTATCAAAATGACTGCGTCAGCTTAATCTACAATGATACACAAGGAAACATTTAGGGGTTTCCTCCTTTGCTAGTGATAAAGGGTCATGATTTACTTGCCTTCCTTAAGAAATATGAAGGGATAAGAAAAAGCTGACACAGCACATAGTTCACCAATCACCATTTTAGACAACAGGAAAGAATAGAAGGCTTTGTTACAAACTTGTCTTCTGCACCAAAGCAAAGCGGATGAAGAATTTGGGCAACACAAAATAAAGGGCAAACGTAAAAAGTTACACAAACTATAATTGGGCAAAGAAATTGATGTACTGTATTATAATCATACAAATATTAAACAATTCATACATATAGATACGATAATGCATAATTATGGGTAAAATAAGCCTATTTTGACTTATAGGGGTTGTTTCACTACATCGATTCATCATACTTCAATCCTGTTTTCTTTCTTTCATTTTTTTTAATTCAGGGGTATGTTTACTGAATTCTACTGGCCTGCATTAATGAGCTGCTGAGGACACCAGGTCTGTAGCTTTAGCGACTAGCGCTGGCAGCCTATCAGGAGAGGTCGAACAGGTCTGTAGCTACAGCGACCTGAAACAGCTCATACAAAAGAAGATAACTAGGAATACATAGGAAACCGTTAATGGACACATATTGCAAAGTGACTTGTTTTTGAAAGATCTTTAACATTAAAAGCAATCCCTGTAGTGAGACAACCCCTTTAAGTAAACAAAAATACTGAAGTGGAAACAAATTTTTCAATTATTTTATGGCTAAGAATAGTATTGAATTTCAAATGCAACTATAGGCGGTCCTCGACTTACGACGTGCCGACTTACAGCTGTCCCCTAGTTACAAACTTACGAGGTGTTGCTCAGTGTGTTAAATTCACACAATGAATCGAGCCTAATAACACCACAAGCCTTCCTCTGCCCACTGCGTCTTCCGGCTGGCACAGCACAGAAGCTCTTTTTTACCTTCTTCCCGCCTAGCGCTGGGAACCTCAGTCTTCAGGCCGGCACATCAGCTCTCTGTCATGCGGCTTTGGTCATGTGCTGTCAGGTCTGTTCTTACTGCTCCCAATCCCCCCGGTTTCTCCCTTGAGGTCTTCAATGTAATGCACAGTATTGCATAAGCATCCATACAATTAATGTGTGGCATGCTGGCATTTGTAGTTATGGAACTACAAGTGCCAGCATGCCACACCACACACGTACTAACTGTATGAGTGCTGAGTAGTACAGGTGTTTAACATGTGCTGCTGTGGCATGCTGGCACTCGTAGCTCCATGTTCCACAGCAGCTAGTAGCTGTGGAACTACAAGTGCCAGCATGCCACACCCAGGGCTGTGGAGTTGGCAAGCCAAAGCCCAGACTCCTCAATTTCCCAAACCTCCGACTCCTGACTCCCTCATACATGCTGCATGTTTAAGTGATAACTTTACTGTAGTAAAATGGTAACATCTGGCTGTTTATCACCTTATGATACAATAATCAAGCTACTTAGGTAGAACAGACACTGACAAGCAAAAGGGTAACAATGTTTTGATCTTTTGAACACTTGTGGGTAGAGTTGAAGATAAAGCTGTATTTGTATCTAAGTCCAGCCTGCACCAACATTGGGAATGTATAGAAGAGACCTGGGATCAGATTTTGGTCAAGATATGCTTGAATCTGATTCAGAGCCCAGAAGGATTCAGGCAGTGCTGAAAGCCAAAAGGTGGATTTCCCAAATACTAACAAAATAATAAAAATTAACATTTTGATTTTCACGAGCAAAACAGTAACAATGCAGTTACAGGAAAGAATCTGCAGAACTAAGCAGATGTTAAATACTTGCAAGTCAAATTTATGTATAAGATCGGTAAGATGACTGTATATAAAATTACAGTAGCCTCGTGTACAAAGCTGTAGTGGATGGTGAGATATGGAGCCTGAAAGTCACAAGTTCAAAACAATGTTACTATTTTGCTTGCCAGTGTAAAATATATTTATTGGATAGGACTTTAGAACACAAAAAAAATTGTAAATATGCAAAACACTGCAGGAACATTCGTGAAGTCTCTGAATTTGTTTTAAGAAATAGTATTGCCTCCATCAGATCCTGCATGCATGACCTCACATCTGAGCTCATTATTTCCAGGCTAGAGAACGGCCTCTCTACACTAACTTAGGTTGGGGGTAAATCGGTGACCACAGGGGCAACATCTCTAACAATGTCAGGGTATAAAGGAATTGCCTCAGCCACAGTCAGTTTTGATGACTGGTTGAACTCTTCTACTTCTTTGAAAGAGGGTGAAAATTTTTTCTGAAATCTGTTTGCCATGAGAGCAGAATCTTTTCCCCTGGGGCAGCGCTTTGCCTGCTCCATGTCATCAATTACACTCCTCATGTGATAAGACTGAAGATATGGGAGCAGTAGCACTGGCCGGACCCAATTCCTCTTGCTCTTTGTACTGCATCGAACTAACTGGACCAACTTATTATATATTTTAGGAGTCGGAGTCGGTGCCTTTTATGACGACTCAGACTCCTGCAAAATAGGCACCGACTCCGACTCCACAGCCCTGGCCACACCACACAAGTACTAACTGTATGAGTGCTGAGAAGTACAGGTGTTTAACATGTGTTGCTGTGGCATACTGGCATTTGCAGTTCCATGTTCCACGTCAGCTACTAGCTGTGGAACTATAAGTGCCAGCATGCCACAGCAGCAAGTGAGAGACAGAAAGCGGGGTGAAATCTCCTAAATAAGGCCACAGAGAGCAAAACAAATATGAAAACTCTATCCTGCACTATTCAAAACTAAAAAAAAACACAACTTTTTTGCTGGAGTTACATTTAATAAATATACTTGTTCCGTCTTGCATGTAAATACAACTTAAGAACAAACCTACAGTCTCTATCCCATTCATAACCCAGGCATTGCCTGTATACAGTTACAAAAATGGCACTAAAACATGAGTGAAGGTCTGGAATCTGGCACCTCAGCTCTCCAGAGGGAGAGAATGAAATCAATAAACATAAATGCCTTAGCATCTCCTGGGTTGTTGCCAACAGAAATTCTGTCACCGTGTGGTTGGAATGCCACGTGGCACAGAAAAGGGATTAATATACCTGTGCTAAGCTTTTAGATGCCGACACAGTAGCAGTGAGGGACAGTAAGAAGAAGAGAGAGCAGGGGAGCTGCATTATTCTATATTTTGTCATGATTTTCCACAAATTGCAGCAAATTCCACCATCCCTGCCTGTACTGTAGGTCTAATTGGCCGACAAGACCTGTGTGAGGTCACTATAATGTAACCACAGGTCCTACAGGTATAATTATACCACACTGCATAACACCCGCAGAGGAAATGTGCAAGTAGTAATAGAGGAAAGGCTTAGGGTATGGAGGTCAGTAAGGGTGTTTGTGTATGATCACATGGCCGATTTTAGACGCTAAAAATGTCAGTGCTAAATCAACGTGGAACCCACATCTAAAATCTATGCCGATTCAACTCAGATTTTCAGTTATTGATGGCTATATACAGTGTATGTGACCATCAGCAAGGATGGGGCCATGAAATGTATGCAAGAGAGGTGGGAGCCATGAACAGTAACTTATATGCAACAGCAGAGAGGGTTGGAGAAGCGTCCTACAGGAGACAGACGAGAGGGCTGGAGCAGCATAACTATATATGACACCAAAGGGGGTTGGCTGCAGCAGCCTTCTGTATGTGGCTTAGGAGGGGGCAGGAGCGACAGTCAATATGTGACAGAGAAGTGGAGCATATAATGGACATAAATTATGAAGCTGCAGGAGTGGGGGGCTGGCTGTCAGACCAAGATCAGCTCTTCAGTCAGTGCTTTGGGCTGTATTCCACCTATATTGGCTACAGGGGGAATTCATCAATAGGAAAAATGTGTTGCAAAAGTGCATAAAACGTTTTTTTTATAGGACCTTAGCTTGCTGTGGTTCTGTAGAGATACTATGTAAAATATTTTCCAATGGATACCCGTAATAAGGCCTTAGTTGGAGTGGGGTGGGGGTTGAGAGAGAACGATATGGTGAAGCAGAGACCGCCTCCCCATATACTGACTTGAGCATTTGGCTCAGATGCTCCTGCTTCAATCTCGTGCTGAATACATCGGGCCAGCTACAACATTGCAGTGCTGTACAGGGATGTATAGCAAGACATCACCAAGCCGTCAAAAAGGGAGGGCAGCTTCTGTGCACAGCTATCCCTACTGTGTTCAGTGTCCACAGCGAAGCACTGTACTGTGTGAATGGATGGAGATGTGTATATATACAGTACAGACCAAAAGTTTGGACACATTTCTCATTCCAACAGTTTTCTGTATTTTCATGACAACAAAAATTGTAGATTCACACTGAAGGCATCAAAACTATGAATTAGCACTTGTGGGATTATATACTTAACAAAAAAGTGTGAAACAACTGAAAATATGTCTTATATTTTAGGTTCTTCTAAGTAGCCACCTTTTGCTTTGATTACTGCTTTGCACACTCTTGGCATTTTCTTGATAAGCTTCAAGAGGTAGTCACCTGAAATGGTCTTCCAACAGTCTTGAAGGAGTTCCCAGAGATGCTTAGCACTTGTTAGCCCTTTTGCCTTCACTCTGCGGTCCAGCTCACCCCAAACCATCTCGATTGGGTTCAGGTCTGGTGACTGTGGAGGTCAGGTCATCTGGCGTAGCACTCCATCACTCTCCTCCTTGGTCACATAGCCCTTACACAGTCTGGAGGTGTGTTTGGGATCATTGTCCTGTTGAAAAGTAAATGATGGTCCTAACTAACGCAAACGTATGGAAAATGCAGCCGCTGCAAGATGCTGTGGTAACCATGCTGGTTCAGTATTCCTTCAATTTGAATAAATCCCCGACAGTGTCACCAGCAAAGCACCCCCACACCATCACCCCTCCTCCTCCATGCTTCACGGTGGGAACCAGGCATGTAAGGCAAGAAATCCCACTTATTAAACCTGACAGGGCGACCTGTGAAGTGAAAACATTTCAGGTGACTACCTCTTGAAGCTCAACAAGAGAATGCCAAGAGTGTGCAAAGCAGTAATCAAAGCAAAATGGTGGCTACTGTGAAGAACCTAGACTATAAGACATATTTTCAGTTGTTTCACACTTTTTTGTTAAGTATATAATTCCACATGTGTTAATTCATAGTTTTGATGCCTTCAGTGTGAATACACCATTTTAACAGTCATGAAAATACAGAAAACTGTCGGAATGAGAAGGTGTGTCCAAACTTTTTGTCTGTACTGTGTGGTGTGTGTTGTGTGTATTATTAATGTATTATATATATATTATTATGTAATATATTATATATATATATATATATATATATATTATATATATATATATATATATATATAATATATATATATAATATAGGCAGTCCCCCGGGTTGCAAACGGAATAGGGACTGTAGGAACAGGTAGATTTATTATATGTAATTCCAGCAAAAAAAAAAAAAAAATTTTGGATAGCACAGGGAACACTTTTTACATTTGTTTTGCTGTCTGTACCCTTTTTTTTTTAGAAGATTTCGCCTAATGTTCTGTATCTCATGTTCAGCTGTGGCATGCTGGCACTTGGTTATCATGGTGCGTGACTCAGTGGTAAATGTCAGCCACACCCCATAAGCCTCCGTCTATAACTAGGGGACGTATGTAAGTCGGAACGATGTAAGTAGGGGACTGCCTGTATATGTATGTATGTATGTATAGATTATAAAATATATATATATATATATATATATATATATATAAAATTATATATAGATATACACACACACACACACACACACACACAGAATATATAGAAAGAAAGATAGATAGATATACACATATATACACACACACACACATATATACATACACACATACAGTTAGGTCCATATATATTTGGACACCGACACAGATTTAGTTTTTTTCACCTGTTTACTGCAACATATTCAAGTTATAGCTTTATATTGAACATGTACATAAAGTCCAGCCCTTCAGCTCTCATTTGAGGGTATCCACATTAAAACTGGATGAACAGTTTCAGCTCCTTAACATTTGCCACCCTGTTTGGACAAGTGACTCAAAGGGTATGTTCACACGGCGTAATTTCGGCACGCATTTTGCCGCGTATTTGCGCTCTAATACGGATCAGATGCGCGGCGAAATTACGGTAATCCAGTTATCAGAGAACTATGGATTACGCCTGTAATGGGGCTAGTGGGCTGACGTCTCCCCTCCCCTCCACGCTGCCGGAGTACGTGCTGATCAGCGCGAGCTCCCGAGACCCACGATGTACTGCGGCCCGTACTGTACATTGTGTGAACATACCCAAAGGCTGTTTCGTGGACAGGTGTGAGCAATTCCTTTGTTCTGTCATTCTCAATTAAGCACATAAAAGACCTGGAGTTGATTTGAAGTGTGGTGCTTGCATGTGGAAGATTTTGCTGTCAAAAAAGAGCGGCCAAAAACAAGCCATTCTTAAAGGGGTTGTCTCACTACATTGATTCCTCTTACCTCAGTCCTGTTTTCTTGGTTTCATTTTGAATTCAGGGGCGTGTTTACTGGCTTCTACTAGACTGCAGTAGAAGCCAGGTCTGTAGCTATAGCAACCAGTGCTGGCCGCCTATCAGGAGAGAACAAACAGGTCTGTAGCTAAGGCGACCTGAGGAGCTGATTCAGCCCATACAAGAGGGGATATCTAGGAATAAGTAGGACACTGTTAATAAACATATATTGCAAGGTCACTTGTTTTTGCAAGATCTTTAACATAAAAAGCAATCCTTGTAGTGAGACAACCCCTTTAAGCTGCAAAAACAGGAAAAAACCCATCCAAGAAATTGCTACAATATTAGGAGTGGCAAATTCTAAAGTTTGGTTCATCCCGAAAAAGAAAGAAAGCACTGGTGAACTTATCAATGCAAAAAGACCTGGATGTACACAGAAGACAACAGTAGTGGATGATCGCAGAATCATTTCCATGGTGAAGAGAAACCCCTTCACAACAGCCAACCAAGTGAACAACACTCTGCAGGATGTAGGCCTATCAATATCTAATTCTACCATAAAAAGAATACTGCCAGAAAATAAATACAGAGGGTTCACTGCACGGTGTAAGCCACTCATAAGCCTCAAGAATAAGACTATGTCTACACTGCACAGAAAAACGGCCGTATTTTCTGCTTTTTTCGTTTTATAAAAACGCTGTAAAAACGACTGTAATCCTCTCCCATAGACTCTAATGTAAAACCCTCCTGCTGTCTACACTGAGCTTCTTTTTTCTGCTCGTTTTTTTACTGCTCGTCTTTTGCAACATGTTGTAAAAAACGCCAGAGCAGGGCAGAAAATTTACTACAGGAGTCCATGGAAAGCACCGGACGTTTTTTGGCGCGTTTTTTGCCGTGATTTTTCAAAGAAAACCCACCCAGGAGAACCAAGTCCCACTATAAAGGGGTTATAATAAAGGGTATATCTTATCAAATTTGTATACAAGTGTCTGATGTGTCCCTGCTTGTACCATTCGGAATAAAATGATCATGCTTTGGTCGCTAACGTTTTTTGCGCAATTCATACTTTTTCACTAAAAATCCTTTTTTTTTTTTTTTTTACACTTACAGATTTTGCAGCTAATAAACTTCTCTCGCTTCTGACGCTAAAAATACGTTTTTTTTAACGGATTTTGGCACCAGAATTCGTTTTTTATGGATTTTGGCTCAAATTCTGTTTCTTAACATATTTTGGCGCTAATTAAGTCATTTAGCTTCTGTGAGATCCGTAAAAATACGTTTTTTTTTTTTTACGGATTTTGTCACTAAAATATGTTTTTTACGGATTTTAGCGCTATGGTATTATTTTTCCGGATTTTGGCACTTAAAGGGGTTGTCTCGCTACAATGATTGGGTTTTAATTAAAAGATCTTTAAAAAACAAGCAGCTTTGCAATATATGTTCATTACAAATGTCCTACCTGATTTTGAGTTAGCCCTGTTAGTATTACTACATCAGCTTCTAAGTTTCTATAGCAGCTGACCTGTTGATCCTTATCTTACTGGCTGTCAGGTCTTTATGACTCCTCAGTCTTTGAAGACAGGTCGGAGCAGAGAGCCCCTCCGGCACAGAATGCTTCTGTAGTGGAGGGAGGGGGGAGGGAGGACTCTGGCGTCTGTGTCCGTGCTGCCTTGATTAACCCTGTGTGTGCCTGCTTCTCCTGCTCTCTTACACAGATAGATGTGACAGCAGTGACCCTGTCTGTTACTATAATCATGATATGTCTTTGGAACTGTGACTATACTAATACCTATACAGATCAGGCATGTGAATACTTTATGCTCTCCTGTATTAGGGAGACATCCTGAGTATAGTAACACTTCCCTTGTTGTTGCTGGAGATGTGGAGACTTGTAAGCTAAGCAGGGGATATAGGAACACATGCATCCCCTCTGTTCTATTAGCACACCACTTCACATTCCTCTCTACACTCATAGATCAGCCCTCTCCTGCAACAGACCTAGGCAGGCACACACAGGGTGAACTCTGAGAGCAAACCCCTCCCCCCCCCTGTATAGGATTAACGTAGCTGCCTGTGTGCTGATGGGAGGGGGGGAAAGAGGGAGCAGAAGAGACAGACCAAGAAGCACCCCCCTTCGTTCAACTTACCAGGCTCACTGACAGGCTGAAAGCTCGTAATGAGACAACTCCTTTAAGTCCTTTTTCATACGGATTTTGGTGCTAAAGTCTGTTTATTATTGATTTTGGCGCTAAAATCCTTAAAACAGATTTTCTGCTGCAAAAGCGAAATAAGTGTGTTAGCACCAAAATCCGTAAAACGTATTTTAGCGCCAAAATCCATAAAAAGCGTGTTTTTGACAACTTAATTAGTGTCAAAATCCGTAAAAACAAGGATTTTAGCACCAAAATTCTTTAAAAAATGGACTTTAGGGCCAAAAGCCGTAAAAAAAATGTATTTTTGGTGACAAAAGTAAGATAAATTTCTAAGCTGCAAAATCCGTAAAAATATGGACTTTAGGGCCAAAATCCATAAAAAAAACAGGCAGTGGACAGAAAATTCAGCTTCATGAACGTTTTTAGTAATTCGTTTTCAGGTCGTTTTTTGTCCACTGCAGCGTAGACATAGCCTAAAAAGACAAAGATTGGACTTCTTAAAAAGGCTGCACAGTTCTGGAAGAACATTCTTTGGACAGCTGAAGCCAAGATCAACCTCTACCAAAATTTGATGGAAAGAAAAAGTGTGGCCAAAGTGGGGTTTACAGCTCATGATCCAAAGCATACCACATCATGTGTAAAACATGGCAGAGGCAGTGTGATGGCTTGGGCATGCATGGCTGCCAGTGGCACTGGGTCACTAGTGTTTATTGATGATGTGACACAGGACAGAAGGCAGCTGGATTAATTCTGAGGTATTGAGAGGCACACTGTGTGCTCAAATCCAGCCAAATGCAGTCAAACTGGTTAGTCAGCGTTTCATAACAGATGGACAGTAACCCAAAACATAGAGCCAAAACAACCCAGGAGTTTATTAAAGCAAAGAAGTGGGATATTCTTGAATGGCAAAGTCAGTCACCTGATCTCAGCCCAATTGAGCCTGTATTTCACTTGCTGAAGGCTAAACCTCAGACAGAAAGGCCACAAACAAACAGCAACTGAAAACCGCTGCAGTAAAGATCTGGCAGAGCATTAAAATGGAGGAAACACAGCGTCTGGTGATGTCCATGAGTTCAAGACTTCAGGCAGTCATCGCCAACAAAGGGGTTTCATCCAAGTATTAGAAGTTAACGTTTTATGTACAATTATTTCATTTGTCCGATTACTTTTGAGCCCCTGAAATCAAGGAATAGTGTTTAAAAAATACTTTAGTACTGTGTTCAACCCACTGAATTAAAGCTGAAAGTCTGAATGTCAATGGCATCTGAATGTTTTCTTTTCAAAATTCATTGCGGTAATGTAGAGAACCAAAATTAGACAAATGTTTTCTCTGTCCAAATATTTATGGACCTAACTGCATATTTATATTACACATACATATACACACACACACTCTAAGGCTTTTATGTATGTGGCAAACAGGACACCTAATTGTTCATGCTGTAGAGGACACTATTGCCCACACTCAGCAGCTGGGTGGGGGTTGAGGGAAAACAATGCCGGGCCACCCACTCACTAATGTAGTGGACAGCAGCTCCTGCTACACTCACATCTAAGTGTGGACAAATGGCTATGCTAATACATTTAAAAAGAATATAAGCCCTTTAACAGCAACCATATTGTAAAGGGAAAGCTTTGAAGAGCTATTACCATCTCACTGATTGTATTTAAACACAGGAAATACACATTCTTACATGCTTGTTCTCGTTTTGCTTCATTACAAAGATACAGCAAGTTATCGGGTTTGTTTACAGATTGCTTCCTAGGTTATCAACCACCTCTGTGCTCTAGCAATGGCCGGGCTGGTTATGTCACTCTCTGAGAGGTATTATCAGCAGTAGGTGGCTCTTTGTGGGGCTCTCAATTATTGTTCTTCTCTTTTTACTGTTTGTTATAGGGAGAGCTCATTAGTCTTGTGCTGTCCTGTCAGACCTGCAGAGCACATAACTGCAGTAGCTGGCACACAGTGCTCACAGTTTCCCCAGTTTCCATTGTAGCATGAGGGTAATGCAACTTCATGCCAAAGGCATGAAGATGTCACCACAACTCCGCTGGCCTGAACAGTCTATTAGCAGAGCCTGTGCTGCCTATGGAGAACGCAGGTAGAGCCTGGAAGGCTATGTTCACACGGCTGATTGACGCCGTAATTGCGGGATGGATTTCGCCTGCAATTACGGTGTGTGCACGGGAGTGGTGGGGCCGGCAACTCGCCGGCCCCATAGACTTTCATTATCCAAGGCGCATATCCCGTCAGGATAATGTGCATGTCACTTTCTCCCCACTTGCCGTATTTCGCGAGCCTGGAGAGGAGACTGAATCCACAGTTCTCTATGAGAACTGTGGATTACCGTAATAACGGGGAAGGATTTCAGCCGTAGTTGCGCGCAGTATGGCACGCAATACGGACTGAAATCCATCCCAAAATCAGCCATGTGAACATAGCCTAAATAACACACAGCAATGGGGGAGTGGGCATAATAAATACGCAGGAAAACCTCTTTGATAAGAGAACCCGTCGTCTTTTTACATACTCTATGCACTGCCACACACTTTTTGCTATACTTTGTGCCATCATATAAATGCAGTGGGTGCATTATTCTGAACCAGCTCTGCAGAAGCAGCACTTGGCAGGCCCAGCTTTTTCACTGAAAAACAGGATATGAAATATCTGCAATAAAAGAGAGTTGCGACTAGCAAGAGAATAGTAAATATGCAGTCCTTTATTAGATGAGATACAAGATGAGATCTGCAAGTCATTCAGCACAACACGAGAACTAGTTTATTTCTCTTCCCAGTTGAGAAATCCTCAAAAGGAAGGTCAATTCCGGAAAGAGTGAGAAAGAAAATCTTCTCTGCTACAGTTTCTACATTTTGCTTCCCCATTTTATGAATCATGTATGCAGAGTTACTGGCACTACAGTGTACCTACAACCTATTTCTAATAAATTAAGGGGAGAAAAAGAAAAAACCTTTAAAGGGAATGTGTCATGTGTCAAAAAAAAAAAAAAAAAAAAAAGTCGTTGTTTAAGTCCCATTTTTATGTTAAACATTTTTTAGGAATTTTTGGTGTCTTTTTTAATTTTTATATCACTTTCAATATTTTTTAATAATTCTTAAGTCTTGCACTTTTCACTTTGTCCACTAGGCCTTGTTTGCACTGATTAGTCAGAGAGATGCTTTACAGTAGCTTCATGCACATAGGAGACTTAAGACTGACTCCGTCCCATTGACTTCTATAGGAGAGTTTTCTAGTCACGCTCTGTGACCTGGGAAGAAATCAGTGTGCAGGGAGGTGAAAGGGTGAACTGTGACTATCTCCTCTTGTGACTGGTGGATCCTGTGTTTTCTACTCACACTGGTGTCTCCTTTCAGTTTGACCCTCTTTGTGCTGATAATGAGCAGACAACTGAAAATCTTTCTCTACAGAACAGGAAGTGTCAGACTATTATTAGGCCTAGTGGCCAAAGTGAAAACTGCAGGACTTAAATAGGATGCATCGCTTCTTTAGTTCGGCTGATTCATATTGCTCTCAGCTTAACTCTAGAAATGTAGGGACGTTTCTTCCCCTCCCAGTTGGGTGACATCTTCCCCCATTTCATTGTCCATGCTTGCTCCCGAGACCCCCCCCCCCCAATCTCTGAGTCCACATGTCCCTGTCTCTCCCTATCAGTCTTATTTTGTAAGAGCTGTATACATACCACAGGCTGCA
Source organism: Phyllomedusa bahiana (assembly GCA_025379985.1). Lineage (NCBI taxonomy): Eukaryota > Metazoa > Chordata > Amphibia > Anura > Hylidae > Phyllomedusa > Phyllomedusa bahiana. Next base: position 22,647 of record JAODAL010022809.1, read on the forward strand.
TTCAATCTAGACTGAGCACTGATCTCTTCTCATCTCACAGCTGGAGATTTGTTACAGTTGAATCCAGCTTTCTATGAACGGCACAGATCTCCCTTCTATGCAGGAGAGGCAGGGATCGACACACAATTGTGCTGTTTCCTGATTATAGAAGCCCTGCAGTGTTATTCTGTTTCTTCTGGCTGTGCAGAGTGAAAATGTGGCGGTCCCTTACTTTGAGTGAAAGGCAGGAATACAAGCTCCGTGAATACAGCTGAACAGAATGTAAATGAGCTTTTAGCTAGTGAAATGCAAGGAGGAGGGATCCGACCAGCACTGGATATCAGTGTAAACAGAAACAGAAGATAAGGAAAACTGGGAGAACAAGACAGCTTTGCTAATGACATCCAATTGCAAAGTTACTTGTTTTCACTGTCCCCTTATTCTGAAGGCCATTTAATGAAATGATACCATCCCTTTAAAAATTATTAAAAAATATTGAACGTGATATAGAAAATTAAAGAAATATAACCAAAAATTCTTAAAAAATGTGAGTTAAACAATCAGTCAGTTTTGATGACACATTCCCTTTAAAAGAAAAGAAATAAATAATTGACCACTTTGTCCACAAAGAAAACTGACACGCAATGAAAATCTTGGAAAACTAGTAAATGGTTTGCTCAGAATTCTGCCTGTTGTCTTGTAGAATTCCAGATTCACTTGCAGTTTTGCACTACAAAAAAAACGTTCAAGTTTCTTGAACACTGGATGGTAAATTAAAGGAATATTACGTCACCGAACGTCTCAAAATGAGCAGGGTTACTTACTTTCCCCTCCAGGAATGTTTTGTTGTGTAGAAACAGGCTAGATCCTTGTTCTCTCGAATTATATTCATTTTGCATGGAGGCCTTAAAAAGAAAAAAAATATACAATGTATAAAACAATTAACATTCACAAAGAGATTTCACAAGCGAAACAAAAACAAGCCTGCTACCGCATCTCATACAACTCTCTTCTATACAAGCGTACCGGACTAAGCTGCCATAACATGGACAGCCTCCGCAAAGCGTCTGGAAGACAATAAAGGATGTGGCACCTTCAGGCCATGTTCACACGGCTTAATTACGCCCCGTAATTCCGCGATGTGGACAGGGGTGGGAGTGGGGGGCTGGCAGCTCGCCGGCCCATAGACTATCATTACTAGCGGCGCGTATATGCCGCTAGTAAAGGACAGGTCACTTATCTAACCCCGCGGCGGATTCGCCGAGAGGGAGAGGAGACGGAATCCATAGTTCTGTATGAGAACTGTGGATTACCGTAATGACTGGGACGGATTCAGCCCTTAATTCACGCAGTACGCAGCAAATTACGGGCTGAAATACGTGCCCAAATAAGCCGCGTGAACATGGCCTTAGGCTAGGTCTACACTGCATCGGACAAAAAACGGCCGAGAGTCCACCGCTATTTTTTTTCCAATGTACGACCACGTTTTTTTGTCATGTTTTAAGCAAAAAACGCAGTCGGTTCTCGATTTTTGCCGACACCCATACAATTGTATGGGAAGACACCGGAAAAGCTAAAAGCGCCGACGTATTTTACAACATGTTGTATAATATGCCAGCAGCAAAAGACGACCACAGGTTGTTTTTTTTTTCTATTAAAGTCTATGGGAGTATATATACCATCAATGCCCCAACACAAAAATATGTACGGACTAGGGCCTGTCCAATAGATAATTCGGCAACAACTCTCAATAAATACATAAGGGACCCTTCCTATTCATCAAAGGAGGAGGATAAGAACTCTCTGCTGGAAACCCTTGCTTTGAGGAACATTATCGGCCAATGTTAGCATTTGACATTGGCGAGTACATGCAGGGGTTTGGGAGTATATCATGGCTGAGATGTAAAAGTTGTTAATATCTGTCATCTAAAGAAGCATCATATATGGATGATAGGTGTTGATGTTCTAACATGATCTCTATTGTGTAAAGGGTATCATAAGAATGCCTACTGCATCATACATGTTGTGCTAATGTATAAAAATCTGTTTAAAGGGGTTTTGCCACCATGTAATGTTGACATGGGATCCTCCAAAATGGTATTTAATCACTTTTCTAAATATATGCCATTAAAAAAAAGTGAAAACTCAGAGCTACAGCATTTCTCAATCCCCCTTAGTTACCTCAAAGCTTCCGCTAGTCACAACCCAGGAGCTGACAGGCCGCGCTTGCGTGAAACACTTCTTATCTGATGACAGGCAAAATGAATGAGCTTTTAAGGCACCGGGTAGAAAGTGCAGTCTATGAGGCTGTGTCTTGCTGTATTGAGAATCCACTGTTGTACTGTTTATTATTTCAGTTAAGTTTTGAGACGCTCCCTTCTTCCTCACTCCTCACTCACCCCCTCCCTGTCTCCCCTGCAGCCTTCATGACTCAGCGTGATTTTTTGACATTCTCCGTGTGCCAAGGAGAGAGGTAAGAAACTTTTGTCCTGGCAAATCCCCTTTAATGATTATATAGCAGCTCTATGCATATCACAAACAATTGATAGTGTTTCAGTCTGTGTGGTCCCTGATGATCCCCGACGATTGTACGGGGTGAAACACGTAGGACAATAAGTACATTGGGACAGAATATTGAAACTATCTGTGTTTTGGACGATAACAATATACTATTTGTAAGAGCATAGGAACTAATGTAGAGGATAGTAAATACATCGGGACAGAATATTGAAATCATATGTTTTGGATGATAACAGTATACCATTTCTAAGAACATAGGAATTGAAATACATATGAGACATCTGGAGGTTATTTAGACGATAGACAGTTGGGGTCGCCCTTATCGGGGCGGTTGCTCCAAATATATATATATATATTTTTTTGGGTAGGCTTCTATGGGTGGATATAAGATATAGGAATGGTTTTAATTGGTATTTATTAAAAGCTAAGTTTTAGGAGTTTAACTAGGTAAATTACTCTTCTATGTTGTAAAGTCTATGGGGCTGCCTGAACGATCGTGTTTTTCAAAATCCTAAAACCATCGAAAATATGATGGAGAAGACATAGCCTTAAAGGGGTTGTCTCACTACAAGGATTGCTTTTTATGCTAAAGATCTTGCAAAAACAAGTCACATTGCGAGATATGTCCATTAACAGTGTCCTACCTATTCTGAGATATCCACTCTTGTATGGGCTGCATCAGCTCCTCAGGTTGCTATAGCTACAGACCTGTTTGATCTATCCTGGTAGGCTGCCAGCACTGGTTGCTATAGCTACAGAACTGGCTACTACTACAGCCGAGTGGGAGCCAGTAAACACGGCCCCGAATTCAAAATGAAACCAAGAAAACAGGACTGAGGTGAGATGAATCAATGTGGTGAGACATCCCCTTTAATCAGCACGTTGTTGGGAACAGCGCGAGTCTCCAACAAATCTGACATAAATGGCCTAAATTTTAGTACATTCTGGAAATTCTTCCTACTGTTGTGTTAATATAGCCATGTTCACAGGTACGATTCTAATTTTGGGAGATTCTACCGTCAGATGCAGAAGACCGAAGACAATGGGCATGGTATTTGGGAGAGTACCATGGTTGGTCACAAAGTAAAGACCGTCACTGTGGATATCAGATATTGAACCACTCTGTAATGGGCTTATGTACATTAACAGCAAGATGTTAGGGAGGGAAATATATAATGGGTTCAAGAGCCGAGCCCAGTACATATATGGCGAGCGCCATCTGTTACCCTGTTTCCCCGAAAATAAGACACCCCCGAAAATAAGACATAGTGCATTTTTAGTTATGAAATTCAGATTTGCTGCTTATGCTGAGGTTTGTGATGAAATCACTACAATATATTAATACAAGTTGATTTTTTGTTCAACAATAAATGTGAATTATTCTTCATAGAAAAAAAAACATCCCCTAAAAATAAGTCCTAGCTCGTCTTCAGGAGCAAAAATTAATATAAGACACTGTCTTATTTTCGGGGAAACAGGGTAGTTACAGCTGACACCCTCTACCAGCAGCCAGAATACACAGCGGGTGAAATAATAATTGAGCATGTCACCAATTTGTTAAGTAAATATATTTTTAATGGTGCTATTGACATGAAATTCTCAACAGATGTCAATAACAACCCATCCAATCCACACGGGCAAAGAAATCAAACCGTAGATGAAAATAAATTATGTGTAATAATGAGAAATGGCGCAGGGAAAAGTATTGAACACACTTACTGAAATGTATTTAATACTTTGTACAAAGGCCTTTGTTGGTGATGACAGCTTCAAGACACCTCCTGAATGGAGAAACTAGTCACATGCATTGCTCAAGTGGGAATTTGTCCCATTCTTCCACACATTTATTTTCGCTCTCTGAAACCAGTTGAGAGTTTCCTTGGGTGTTCGGGATCATTGTCTTGCTGAAATGTTCTCCCTCGTTTCATCTTCGTCATCCTGGTAGATGGCAGCAGATTTTTTATCAAGAATGTCACAGGACTTATGTCAATTCCTCCATCCTTCAATAATATGAAATATGCCAGTGCCGTGTGCTGAAAACAGCCCCCACAATAATGTTCCACCTCCAACTTAATTGTTGGTATGGTGTTTTTTGGGGTGATATGCAGTGCCTTTTGGCCAAACATGGTGTGTATTGTGGCATCCACAGAGGTTCAATTTTGGTCTCCTCTGACCAGACTATATTCTCCCAGTATTTCACAGACTTGTCTAAATGTTGTTGAGCAAACATGCTTTTTGTACAGCAATGCAGTCTTGTGTGGTGAGCCTGCATGGAGGTTGCATGCATTACTTATTGATTTCTTTCAAACAATTGTACCTGCTGTCTCCAGATCTTTAGCTCTCTATTGGTGGTTTTGATAATTCTTTTACTCCTCTGTCTGAAATCTTGCGGGGAGCACCTAGACGTGAAATGATGTTCTTAACACTTCCAGACTAACACCCCAACATTGCTCACTGGGACTTTTAGCAGTTTAGAAATTCATCTGTAACCAATGCCATCAGTATGTTTTGAAACAATAAGGTTGCGAAGGTCTTGAGACAGCTCACTGGTTTTACCCATCATGAGAAGCTTCTTGTGTGACATCTTAGTAATGAGATATTTTTTTTTTTTTTTTTTTTTTTTATAGGCCATCAGTTACACCAGTTGATATTTTTTCACTAAGTTACAAGATTGCTTTATAATTATTGATAGATTTCAGCTGGTGTCATGACTTTTTGCAACACTCTTCATTTGTTCAATACTTTTTCCATGGGTCATTTCTCATTACTACACAAAACTTGATTTATGGACATCTATGGTTTGACTTCTGTGCTTGTGTGGACTGGATGGGTAATTACCGACATCTGGTGAGAATTTCATGTCGATGGAACCTCTAGAAATAGATTTATAAAATTGGTAAGGTCTTTAATACTTATTTCACCCGCTGTGTATCACTAAATTGGGAAAGGATAAAGATGACCTGAATGTGGAACAACTCATGGCTTTTAACACACAATCCGTTTTGGATGTTTTTTTCTTTTTTAACCAAATCCTAAAATGGATTCAGTAACAAAGAAAAGTACAATTACTATCTGTAGGTTAGCTGGAAAAATCCGATGGGTTTTCCTCTGCAGAAATCAGAGGCGATACTTTTTTTTTTTTTTTACTTAACAGGGGTGGTATTCACCTGCAAATTCCTGGAGCAAAATTGGACGGAGATCCAATCAAAAGAATAAACATTAATTTTTTTTATTTTCCTCACAACACATTCAAAATTCATGAATGGAAAATCTACGTGTTACTTCACTGTGTGAGCTACAGCGTGGACTGGCCATTCAAACGAATAACTGTCAGATTACTTGAGGATTTCAATGTGGAATCTGCATTGAATTCCTTGCTAAAATCCGACGTATGAACATACCCTTATATGTCCCATTCCTCAAAAAAGCTGCATATATGTCATTCCAGCCTAGTACAGATGCCCCTGCCCACCGGTCTAGTACTAAGCACGTATTAGCTTATATTCTCCATGAGTGTGGCTTATTTTGTTCATTTATTATTTTGTCCTATGGAACAGTGGAAGAAATATATATGCAATAATCTGAATGCAAGAACTATTTATGTACATGACCGTCACGCCAACACCCCTGGCATTTTTAAGATAAGATGTTCTCTCTGTGCGATTGCTAATAACGTCTGTTTAACTTCTATGTGCACCCTGACAGACTATTACATTCAGTCTATTACTTTTCTTATCAGCCTCACTCCTAAGATGCAACTCAATCGAAGCAATCAGCACATTTCCAAAGTAAATTCCTGAACAACAGTAAAAAGAAAATAGCTAAAATTTAAAGGGGTTTTATCGTTTCATCATTTGGCAGCCGTTTATACTGGTTGCTAAGGAGAACTTATGAAATGGAGGGGCGTGTTTCCCCTCCCAGCAGGGAGTATCTTCTCTCTCTGCAGACACGCCCCTAAGTGTGCACGTGAGAATTCATTATGTGTGAGCTGGGGGAAGGGAGATGTTCTCAGCTGTCGGAGACTAAGGAATCATTGAAAGTGAAAAGCTAAGTGTAACTCGATAGTTTATATCTACATTTCTCACTCTCTCTATACACTTTGTAACTAGAATATGCATTTGACATTCAGGACTCTGGGAAAGATGGGTGATTTTTTTTTCTCCCTCTCTCACACAGTGATATATCCTGCAGATTATTGAACCTCTGTCCTCTACAGATCTGCAGAACAAAACTATACACTTATCGGTTTGTGTTTACATGGGACTGCACAAGATCTCTCTCTCTGCTGCAGGACCACTGATTGCTGTCAGTGAACGAAAGCAGCAAACCCCGCACCACACACGTCGACTGATTGCTGTCTGTGATCGAACGCAGCAAACCCCGCACACGTGACTGCATTCATTTCTCTCTCTCGTTCACACATGTACCTGGGCGCTCCCGTGCACAGCTACTCGGTCTCACGCACGTTCCTGAATACGACCGGGGGCGGCACCTGGGCGTAGCTCATCTCCGTGCACACATGTTCCTGCTCCCTCCCATACTCAGCCTCTCCCCTGCTACTCCTTCGGACACGCGCTACCATATACGACCGGGGGCAGGACCTGGGCGTAACCCGACCGGAGCTCTCTCCCACTTCCAAGAATTAAACAAACGGCCCATTCTCTTAAACCATAGCACTTTGCTTATGGTAACCAGGGGCCTACAAGCTTAGATTTTTCATCCCCACCTGTTGAACTATGATCTTTCAAATGAGAAAACCCCTTTAATGAGGACACACAGTAGCACCATCCCCACAAAAGCCTATACTGTTTCATGTGTCCCACATTAGACTTATTACACAAACTTTAGAGTTAATTCACTTGGGATGGAAACGCTGCAGATTCACGCTGGTAAAAAAAGAAAAAAAACAAACAAATGAACGCAGTAACGGCAAGTGGCTGAAACTGAAGGAATCTGACCCACATTCGGAAAAAAAATGTCTCACAATAACTTCATATCAGCCCTGCAGTGTCAGCCATTACTGGTTAGCACAATTAGACGTCTAGACTAAGTCTGAAGAACTTATTATGGTGTCCCATAGTCAAACGGAAACGCCACCATAGACTTCCCCCCATAAGACCTTACACAAAAGGACATTGTACCAAGAGCAGACGACACAAATATCCCAATAAATCCCAAAGTCCTAAACATTAACTACATTCACTCTTACAGAATAACCCTACTGTCTCTGGTCACTCGGTTAATAAGTTCACACATGGAATTACTAACTTAATGTCCTAGGTTGTGGCTCAAAGTCAAGGAAACATATCCAACCATCAAAACTATGGAAAATGATGACAGTGGAGTTGGTCCCATGACTACTTTCAGTGTAAGGCTATGTCTACACAGCACTGGATTTTGGTCGGATTTTCAGCAGATTCAGTATTTTGAATCCACTGAAAATCCGACCGCTGTGTAGACTTCAATATAAAATCCATGCTGTAGTCTACACAGCACGGATTTTTACTGAGGGTTTCCAAAACCTAAAATCATTCAGCAGAATATAGAACATGTTGTATATTCCGCCAGACTGCCATTCCCGTGCAACCCATGCACTGGCCGGAGGGAATCCGAAATCAGACTGTGTTTTTGTGCAAAAACTGTGCAAAAAAGCGGCGGTGCGTCACGGTCAAGTGATGTGAAAATGTTGCCGGATTTTGGGCGGCATTTTAAAATTACGGTGTAGACCTAGCCTAATTGTGTTTCACTTTTCACCATTTTAAGGCTATGTTCACCCGCCGTAATTGCGGCGCGTACAGTGCGGCCGCAATTACGGCGAGTGATTTAGGAGTCGCGCTAATATGCGTATACTCCCGCACAAGGGGGGACCGGCAGCCCCATGGACAGTCATTACTCGCGGCGCGTATTCGCCGCAAGTAAATGACATCACTTATCTCCCCGTGCGTACAATACGATCGTACTGTACGAGCGGGGAGAGGAGGCGTAATCCATAGTTCTCGTATTAGAGCGCAAATATGATGCGAAATGCGCGCCGAAATTTGCCTGCATGAACATACCCCTAAAGGCATGTCCCCACGGCACGGGTTTTCAGTTGGTTTGCTGTTTTTCAGACGGCCGAAAACGTGCACAATGGGGCTCTATGGAAAACCCGTGCAGCAGTCCCCACTGCACGGGTTTTCCGTCGGGCGGTTTTTCTGCCCGCGGTCCGGCCGCAGAACATTAAACATGCACATTCTTCTGTACGGTTTTCGGACGGAATCTGTGCATGTCAATGTGGAGGGGGAGGGCTTTTCTCCGCTCGTGGCGGAGAAAAGCCGTCCCTCTGCGGCCGTGGAGACGGCCGCAAAACAGGACAAGAACCAGCCGGTATTTGTCCTGAGCAGTGGGGGACACGCCCAAGGGGCCATCCACACGGGTTGGGACAAAATACCGGCCGAAATTTGACCTTTTTTGGGGGGGCCGTCCCCACGGCCGCGAAGAGCGGAGATGTGCACTCCCCCCTCCCATTGAGAAAGACTCTTCCGTCCGGAAACCGGACGGAAGATTGTGCTTTTTACAATGTTTGCCGCCGGCAAAACCCCGTTCCGACGGAAAAAAACCCGTGCAGTGAGGACTGCTGCACGGTTTTTCATAGAGCACAATTGTGCTCATTTTCGGCCGGTTTTTCAGGCGGTCTGAAAAAACCGCAAACCGGCTGAAAAAACGGCCGAAAACCCGTGCAGTGGGGACATGCCCTAAGGGTTTACACAACAGATTTTGACATGGGGTTGGACATAGAATTCTGCATCCTATCCCCAACAAATAAAAAAAAAAAAAAAAAAAAAAAGTAGCATGTCACTTCTGTGATCGAGAAACTACTGGGATTCCGCATCAAACAGTGTAGACACAGATAAGTCCTCTAGAAGTGGAGCTAATCTACATCAAGAAACACCGCGAAATGTGTCAGCCATTTTATTATCAATGTCCAAGAGATACAAATCTGCTACTGTACTTCGTGTTTTTTTCCCCAAATGGAGTTTATCCTGTGGTAATAACGAGAAAAGAAATAACCAAGAACCAAAAAACAGGATTCTTTTTAAACAAATGTTCATCATGTGCAATACATAATACAAGTAAAAGCATAAATAAAAGTGATATTTCAATAGACTGGCCTTTACGAAAGTTACTTATTGTACATTTCTTTGTTTACTGTTTTAATATGAGGAAGGGGGGGGGGGGTAAATATTTTTTAATTTTAATTTTAAATATATTTTTAAAACCTCTTAGGGTATGTTCACACGGCGTAAATTCAGTGCGTATTTGTGCTTAGTATGCGGCTTTACGTGCGGCAATTACGGTAATCCATAGCTCTCATAGAGAACTATAGATTATGCCTCGTCCCCCCGCGCATACAATGCGATCGCATTGTAAGCGCGGGGGGATAAGTGACATGTCAATTAATGGCGCCACAAGCAATGCATGTCTATTGGGACAGCGGGCTGCTGCCCCCCCCCTCCCCTCCGTGCCTCGGGAGTACGCGCTGATCAGCGTGAGTTCTTGAAACACACGGTGTATTGTGGCGCGTACTGTACGCACCGCAATTGCTCCGTGTGAACATAGTCTTCGTGTATAGAGGAGGCTCGACATCTGAATCCACAATACTTTCCTCCACAACATGTCACATGCAAAACGTCACAGGAGTAGCAGAAATGTGAGGTTATGCCTTGGATTTCTGCCATATCTCACACAGCCGATTTTTAATCCTAAATATACACTGGGGCACATTTAATAAGGCAGCAACGCCAGAATTCCGGTGCAATTCACGCTCTCATTAATGGCGTACATGTTTTACATCACATTTATTAGGTGTTTAATAAATGACTAACAGGTTGTTACATCACAGAGAGTGGTCATGGCTTAGGGTATGTTCACATGGCTTATTATACGCGCCGCAATACGCCGTGTGTTTTGGAACCATGCGCAGATCAGAGCGTAATTCCAATGCATGGGGGGCTGGCACCCGTCCGGCCCCATAGACGTGCATAAGCGCCGCGAACAATTGACAAGTCAAGTTTTCCCCCATCGTATTGTATGTGAGGGGAGACAACGCGTAATCCATAGCGCTCTCAGAGCTATGAAATACCGTAATTGCGGAGCGCATTTCGCCACGTATAAAGCTGAATAAATGATGTCACTTCTCTCCCCGCTCGCCGTATTGTGCGAGTGGGGAGAGGAGACGTAATCCATAGTTCTCTATGAGAACTTTTGGAAATTTCCCCTAAAAAATCGGACATATCTCGCCCGTTTTTTAGCGCCCGTACGGCATGAAATACGGGGCGGGGGATTAAGGTTTTCCCAAAAAAAAGCCCTGTGGAAAATTGCCTAAGACTTTTTTAGTTTTAAATTTTTTACTTTAAATGTTGGGGCTGGTTTATTTTGGGACATGGCCCTGCGCATATTTTTCTATGAATGGGGAGTGTATAAAACCCTTTTGCAAAACTAGGGGACATTTGGGGCATTAACTAGCTAATGGTAATGTTTCAGACAATTAGTCATGTCTTAATTTTCCTCTTTTTTTAAAGGGATAATTTCATCCATAAATCCCCTTTGGAAAATATTTGTCTTTTTGGAAAAAATTAAAACCTGAAAAGTAATCGCCTTCATGGAAAAAAACCACTTAGAAGATTCCAAACGCACCCGCTTTTTCTGCGAGGGCAAGGGGGAGTGTCACGGGGCACATCGAAGGGCAATGGAAAAATTTGGTTTTTAACCCCTCAATCAGGCTTAAAAAAAAGGGGAAAATTTTACTTTTAAAAAAGCCATAAGTAGAATACAGTACATAATTAATCTTAGCATAGTAAACCTATTTAAATAAATATTAGAGCAGCACCTAGAGAAGAAAAAAAAAAGGAGTGAGAGAGAAGAGAAGAGAAGGGAGAGAAGAGAAGAGAAGGGAGAGAAGAGAAGAGAAGGGGGGAAAAAGAGAAAAGGGGAAAGGGGGGAAAAAGAAAGAAAAAGGGGAAGGGGAAGAGAAGAGAAGGGAGAGAAGGAAGAGAGAGAAGGAAAGGGGAAAGGGAGAAGAGAAAGAAGGGAGAGAGAAAAGAAGAGAAGGGAAAGGGGAGGGGAAGAAAAGAGAAGGGAGAAAAAGAGAAAAAGAAAAGGGGGGAAAAGAAAAGAGCGGGGGGAGAAGAGAAAAAGGGGAGAAAGAGAAAGAGAAGGGAAGAGGGAAGAGAAGAGAAAGGGGGGGGAAAAAAAAAGAGAAGGGGGGGAAAGAAAAAGAGGGAAGGGGGAAGGGAAAAGAAAAAGGAAAGGAGAAGGGAGAGAAGAGAGAGAAGGGAGGGAGAGGAAAAAGAGAAGAGAAGGGAAGAGAAGGGGAGGGGGAAAGAGAAGGGAAGAGAAGAGAAGGGAAGAGAAGAGGAAAAAAAGGGGGGAGAAGAGAAGAGAAAAGGGGAAAAAGAAGGGGGTGAGAAGGGAAAGAAGGGGGAGAAGAAGAGAAGGGAGGGAGAAGAGAAAAGAAAGGGGGGGAAGAGAAGAGAAAAAGGAAAAGAAGGAAGGGAGAGAAGAGAAGGGAGAGAAGGAAGAGAAGGGAGAGAAGAGAAGGGAGAGAAAGAGAAGGGGGGAGAAAGGGGGAGAAGAGAAGGGAGAGAAGAGAAGAGGGAGGGAAAAAGGGGGGAAGGGGGAGAGAAGAGAAGGGGGGAAGAGAAGGGAGAGAAAGGGAGAAGGGGGGAGAAGAGGGAAAAAAAAAGGGAGAGAAGGGGAGGGGAAGAAAAAGAGAGAGAAGAGAAGAGAAGGAAGAGAAGGGGGGGGGAGAAGGGGAAAGGGGGGAGAAAAAAAGAGAAGGGAAAGAAGAGAAGAGGAAAAGGGGAAAAGAAGAAAAAAGAGTAGGGAGAGAAGAGAAGAGAAGGGAGAGAAGAGAAGAGAAGGGAGAGAAGAGAAGAGAAGGGAGAGAAGAGAAGAGAAGGGAGAGAAGAGAAGAGAAGGGAGAGAAGAGAAGGGAGAGAAGAGAAGAGAAGGGAGAGAAGAGAAGGGAGAGAAGAGAAGGGAGAGAAGAGAAGGGAGAAAGGGGGGAAGGGGAAGGGAGAGGAAAAGGGAGAAAAAGAGGGAAAAGAAGAGGGAAGGGGAAGGGGGGGGAGAAAGAAAAAGAGGAAAAAGGGAAAAGAAGAAAGAGGGAAAAGAAGGGAAAGGGAGAGAAGGGAAGAGAAAGAAGGGAGAGAAGAGGGAAAAGGAAAAGAAGGAAAGGGGGAGAAGAGAAGAGAAAAAGAAGGGAGGGGAAGGGGAAAAGGGGGGAAAAAAGGAAGGGGAGAAGAGAAGGGAAGGGAAGAGAAGAGAGACAAAGGGGAGAGAAGAGAAGGGAGAGAAGAAAGGAGGAAAAGAAGGGGAGGAGAAAGAGAATGGGAGAGAAAAAAAAAAGGGGGAGAAGGAAGGGAGAGAAAAAGGGAAGGGGAAAAGAAGGGAGGGGAGGAAAGGGGGGAGAAAAAGAAGGGAGAGAAGAGAGGGGAGGAGGAAAAGAAGAAAAAGGGGAGGGGAAGAAAGAGAAGGGGGGAGAAGAGAAGGGGGGAGAAGAGAGAAGGGAAGGGAGAGAAGAGAAGAGAAGGGGGGAGAAGAGAAGGGAGAGAAAAGAAGAAAGAAGGGGAGAGAAAGGAAAAGGAAAAGGGGAGAAGAGAAGAGAAGGGAGGGGATGGGAGAAGGGAGGGGAAGGAAGGGAGAGAAAAAGAGGAAAGAAAAGGGAAGGGGGTTGGGTTTGGGGGAAAAGAAGAGAAGAGAAGGGGGAAGAGAAGAGAGGGGAAGAAGGGAGAGAAGAGAGAGGAAGAAGGGAGAGAAGAGAGAGGAAGAAGGGAGAGAAGAGAGAGGAAGAAGGGAGAGAAGAGAGAGGAAGAAGGGAGAGAAGAGAGGGGAAGAAGGGAGAGAAGAGAGAGGAAGAAGGGAGAGAAGAGAAGGAAGAAGGGAAGGGGGGGAGAGAAGAGAGGGGGAGAAGAGAAGGGAGAAGAAAAGAGGGGGGGAGAAGAGAAGAGAAGGGGAGAGAAGAGAAGGAAAAGGGGGGGAGGAAAAAGAAGAGAAGAGGGAAAGGGAGAGAAGAGAAAAGGGAGGGGAAAAAGAAGGGAAAAGAAGAGAAGGGGGAGAGAAGAAGGAAAAGGGGGAGAAGGGGAAGGGGGAGAAGAAAAAGGGAAGAGGGGAAAAGAAGGGAGAGGAAAAAGGGAAAGGGGAAGGAGAAGGGGAAGGGGAAAAGGGAAGGGGAGAGGAAGAAGGGAGAGAAGAGAGGGGAGGAAGAGAGAAAGAGAAGGGGAAAAGAAAGAGAAGGGGAAAAAGGGGAAGAGAAAGGGGGAGAAAAAGAAGAGGAAAGGGGAAAAGAAGAGAAAAGAAAGGGGAGGAGAAAGGGGAAGGGGGAAAAAAAAAGAAAAAAGGTGAGGAGAAGAGAAGAGAGGGGGGGAGAGGAGAAGAGAGGGGAGGTGGGGAAGAGAAGAGAAGGGGGGGGAAGAGAAGAGAGGGGAGGGGAGGGAAAGGGGAAAAAAAAGAAGGGGAAAAGAAGGAGAGAAGGGGGAAAAGAGAAGGGAGGAAGAGAAAAGAAGGGGGGAGAAAGAGAGAAAAAGGGAAGGGGGGAAGAGAAGGAAGGGAGGAAAAAAGAGAAGAGAAGGGGGGAGAAGGGAGAAGAGAAGGGAGAAAGAGAAGAGGGGGGGAGAGAAGAGGGAAAAGGGAAAGGGGGAGAAGAGAAGAGAAAGGGAGGGGAAGGAAAAAGGGAAGGGGGGGAGAGAAAGAGAAGGGAGGGGAAGAGAAGAGGGGGAAAAAGGAAAATAAAGAAAAGAAGGGAGAGAAGGAAAAGGAAGGGAGAGAATGAAAAGAGAAGGGGGGGAGAAAAGGGAAAAGAAGGGAGAGAAGAGGAAAAGAAGGGAAGGGGAAAAAGAAGAGAAGGGAGAGAAAAGAAGGAAAGGGGGAGAGAAGAGAAGAAAAGGGAAAGGGGGAAAAAGAGAAGGAAAGGGGGGAGAAAAAGAAGAGAAAGGGGGGAGAAGAGAAGGAAGGGAGAGAAGAGAAGGAAGGGGGGAGAGAAAGAGAGAAGGGAGAGAAGAGAAAAGGGAAAGGGGGATGAAGAGAAAGAGAAGGGAGAGAAGTGAAGAGAAGGGAGAGAAGAGAAGAGAAGGGAGAGAAGAGAAGAGAAGAGAAGGGGAGAAAAAGAGAAAAGGGAAAGGGGGAGAAAGAAGAAGGGGAAAAGGGAGTAGAAAAAAGGAAAATAAAGGAGAAAAAAAAAAAAAGAAAAAAAAAAAAGAGCAAAAAAAAAGGGGAAAAAAAAAAGGGGGAAAAAAAAAAAGGGGGAGAAAAAAGGAAAAAAAAAAAAAAAAAAAAGAGAAAGAAAAGAAACAAAAAGAAAAGAAAAAAAGGGAAAAAAAAGGGGAAAAAAAGAAAGTGTATTTCCCAAAAGCCCTAAACCCCATGTAGTTAACCTTTTAAATTTTTTCATTAAAATCCCTTTTTGCAATTTTGGGTGGCCAAATTTCCCTTTAAATTTGGGCCCGTCCCCACTGCGTTTCCCAAATTTTCCACACCAAATGCAATTGGGGGGCCCAACACATGCCCCAATTAAGGCAAAAAACAAACAAGCCGCCCAATTTGCCAAAAAAAAACCACGTCAAACTTCTCCAAGGAAAATTGGGGTAACCCCCAAAAATGAAAGGGAAGGCCCTGCTCAAAAAATTGGGTTTGGTTTTTTAATTTCTGAGCCCGTGGGAATAAAAACAAAATTTCTGGGGGTCTCATGCCGGAAACCTCCCCAAACCCCCAGTGGGTCCGGCCTCATCTCCCCCCGCGGGGCTCCCCGCCTCCTCCCCCTGGGGTGCTCCGGCCTCCTCTCCCCTCGCGTTTCTCCGGCCTCCCCTTTTCCCCTCGCGGCTCTTCATGCCACTTTCAGTGGTGCGGCCGGTTTGTCTTACAATGTGACACATTAATAAATCGCTGTGAGACAATTTCAAACAAAAAAAACGGGACCCTTCAGGGGGGATTTTTTAAAGGGAAAAAAAATATCTGTTTTTCCCGGGACCCAAAAAAAAAGCGGTTTAAAAAAAACACCCTTGTAACATTGCCGGGTTCATCCCCTATGCCAAAGGGATCCTCCCAAAATGCGGCCCCTTTCCCGTGGGTTTGGGGAAAATACAATCCCCTTTTTTCCCAATGGGTTTTAGTTTTCCCCCAACAGCTGGAGGGCCGCAGTTTGAGGATGCCTTTTTTTCCCCTTTTGGGGGTAACGTTTTTTGGGAAAATTTTGTTCGGCCACCAAAGTGGTATCTAATTGAAATTTAAAAAGGCTAAAAGGAATTTTTGATTTTTTTTCCCATGGCCTCGTTTATTTTTTTGAAAAAACCCGGTACCGTCCACAATGCTCTGCATGGGGAAGGGGCACAATTTTCAAAAAGAAAATTTTGCTGACTGTCCCCCCGTGGCATTTTGCCCCGGGGGGGGACCCCAAACCGTCAAATTTTCCAATACTTGGGGAAAATATTGCCCTGTGGGCCCCCTGGGGTTATTGGGGGAAAAACTTTTTTTCAATTTTAACCCCCAATTTACAAAAGGTCAGGATGCCAATCCTGCCCGGTGGGAAGGTTTTACACACTTGGCCCCTTTTTTCACTAAAGGGTTTTAAAAAAAAAAAATTTTAAAAAACTGTGATTTGTTTGGGCTTTAGGCTCTACTTCAAAATGGAGGATGGACCCGAGGGGAAAATAAACCGCGGTTTTTTTTGATTTGGGCCAGCTAACCAAAGGGGACAAAATTTTTCTCCCAATTTTATGGGGTGGGGAAATTAAAGTATCCGGGGGGTCTGGTTTTTTTGTTTTTTTTTTTTTAGTTTTATAGAAATTTTTTTTTGGGACAAAGAGGCCGCAGTTTAAATTTTTCTTACCTGCCCGCTGAATACAGGATTTTCACCCGCTTTCAACCGAGGTAAAGTTTACCTGCAATTTTTGGTTCTTTTTACAAAAGCATGGGTTTTGTGACCCCGGAGGAATTTTTTCTCTATTTATTCCTATCGGAGTTTTAAAAACCAGGGCTCATAGGAAAATTTTTATTAAGGGGAGGCCCCCTTTTGACGCAATTTTAATAAAAGCACTTGTTTCCCCAGTTTAAACCCTGAGTTTCAGGTCATTGGGGAAACCCCAAAAGGACTGTTTTGCATCGCAAGAAATCTGAATTCAGCTTTCGTTAACCCCAAAAAATTAAATTGGGATGCGTATTTCCAAAAACACTATTTTTTTTTAAAAAATAGGGGGGGAAAAAAAAAAAAAAAAAAAAAAAAAAAAAAAAAAAAAAAAAAAAAAATTTTAAAAAAAAAACCTGAAAAGTGGGTTCATTTTTGGGGGGGGTTATTTCCAAAATTTTTTTTTTTTTGAAAAAACCTATGTAATTTTTGGGTCACCTCCCCCCACCCGCTCTGTCAGAGCCCCCCCTTGTCCCCAGTGGGGGTTCTCCCCCCGCAAATGGGGCATTAAACATTCCTCACAGGTTAATTTGATTTTTATGTTTTGTTAATCACTGTGGGGGTCCCAAGGCAAAAAAGGCCCCAAACTTTGGGGGGGGGGGCCCAAAAAAAATTGGGGTGGAGGGCCAAAGGTTTGGGGTTTTTTTTTTTGTTTTTTTTTTTCCCCTGTACAAGGGGGGGTTTTTGGAAAAAACCCGGGGGAAAAAAAAATTTAACTTCCCCCATTATTAAAATTTCTAAAAAAATGGGGGGCTTTTTCAACCGTTTACTCTGATGAGCTACTTCTATACATGTATATAATATAAGCCATGACGAGAAATATAAACGGATTAATGTAGAAACTTGCGGAATCCACAGCAGACCCCTGTACCACGCATGCGGATCCACAGCAGATCCCTGTACCACGCATGTGAATCCACAGCAGATCCCTGTACCACGCATGTAATCCACAGCAGATCCTTACCACGCATTTGTCTGGAATCCACAGCAGATTCCCTGTACCAACGCATGCGGATCCACAGCAGATCCCTGTACCACGCATGCGGATCCGCAGCAGATCCCTGTACCATGCATGCGGACCCACAGCAGACCCCTGTACCACGCATGCGGATCCACAGCAGATCCCTGTACCACGCATGTGAATCCACAGCAGATCCCTGTACCACGCATGTGAATCCACAGCAGATCCCTGTACCACGCATGCGGATCCACAGCAGATCCCTGTACCACGCATGCGGATCCACAGCTGAGCCCTGTACCACGCATGCGGATCCGCAGCAGATCCCTGTACCATGCATGCGGACCACACAGCATCCCTGTACCACGCATGCGGATCCTCAGCAGATCCCTGTACCACGCATGCGGACCCGCAGCAGATCCCTGTACCACGCATGCGGACCCGCAGCACATCCCTGTACCACGCATGCGGATCCACAGCAGATCCCTGTACCACGCATGCGGATCCTCAGCAGATCCCTGTACCACGCATGCGGATCCACAGCAGATCCCTGTACCACGCATGCGGATCCACAGCAGATCCCTGTACCACGCATGCGGATCCACAGCAGATCCCTGTACACGAGGGCCCAAGCAGACCCGTCCAGCACATGCAGTCCCTGTACCACGCATGCGGATCCACAGCAGATCCCTGTACCACGCATGCGGATCCACAGCAGATCCCTGTACCACGCATGCGGATCCACAGCAGATCCCTGTACCACGCATGCGGACCCGCAGCACATCCCTGTACCACGCATGTGAATCCACAGCAGATCCCTGTACAACGCATGTGGAACCACAGCAGATCCATGTACCACGCATGCGGACCACAGAAAGATCCCTGGACCCCGCATGCCGACCCCCACCAGATCCCTGTACCAAGCATGCTGATCCCCTCCTGATCCCTGTACCACGCATGCGGATCCACAGCACATCCCTGTACCACGCATGCGGACCCCCAGCACATCCCTGTACCACGCATGTGCACCCACAGCAGATCCCTGTTCCCCGCCTTCGGATCCTCAGCTGCTCCGTGTACCACGCATGCGGACCCGCAGCAGATCCCTGTACCACGCATGCGGATCCACAGCAGATCCCTGTACCACGCATGGATCCAAAAGCAGCTCCCTGTACCCACGCATGGAATCCACAGCACATCCCTGTACCACGCATGCGGATCCCGAGCACATCCCTGTACCACGCATGGGAATCCACAGCAGATCCCTGTACCACGCATGGGGAATCCACAGCAGTCCCTGTACCACGCATCTGGAACCCACAGCAATCCCTGTACCACGCATGCGGATCCCAGCAGATCCCTGTACCACGCATGCGGATCCACAGCAGATCCCTGTACCACGCATTGCGGACCCAGCAGATCCCTGTACCACGCATGTGGAGGACATGTTATAAACTTCACCCACACAGTGTGTAATTTTACTGGATGGAAACCGACCTGTGGTGGGGATTTTAAAATCCACAGCATGTCAATTTCTGTTGCAATTTATTATTGTGGATTTTATCCCTCTCAATGTAAGGCTATGTCCACACAAGGAGTATTTGAAGTCGGAATCCACACACATTCGATACAAAGTACTTGTCTAAAACCAAAAGTAAATCACCCCCATTGACACCCCTTTGGGTCCCAAGGCACTGGATTGGCGGAAAAACGATTGAGGTAAATGGATGGCCTTAATACGTTTTGGATTTGGTTTTTAAACTATATAGAAATGAATGCGACTCCTTTCTGACTGTAAGGGGCGATTTACATTTTGCCGAGGATTTAGCTGCAAATTCCCCTGCAGACTTGAAGAGCAATAATCCACTACAGGTGGACCTACCCTAAGGCTATGTTCACACGGCGTAATAGCAGTGCATACAGTACACGCCGCAATACGCCAGGTGATTTGAGAGTCGCGCTGATACCCGTGTAATTGCCGCGAATAATTGACATGTCACTTATCTCCCTGCACGTTCAATACCATCGTATTGTATTCGCGGGGGGACGAGGCGTAATCCATAGTTCTCTATGAGAGCTATGGATCACTGTAATTGCGTCTTCATCTCGCCGCGTATTAAGCGCAATACGCGGCGAAATACGCCTGCAATTACGCCTCAAAATAAGCCGTGTGAACATATCCTTAGGCAGGCATCCTCAAACTGCGGCCCTCCAGCTGTTGGGAAACTACAACTCCCATCATGCCCACTGTTATAGATTATATAAATGCATGATGGGAGTTGTAGTTTCCCAACAGCTGGACGGCCGCAGTTTGAGGATGCCTGCCCTTAGGTATGTAAATTTCCCCACCGCGTAAACTCCAGGAAGAAGTGACATGTTACTTCTTTGCCCTGGCATTTAATACACGTCGGGGAAGACAGATGTAATTTATAGCGCTCTATGAGAGCTATGAATTACCGTAATTGTGGGGTGCATTTCGAGCGTATTGCAATTACGCCGTGTGAGCAAACCATAAGGCCAGGTTCACACGGCTTAAACTGGGACGTATTTGGCGCCGCACTGCGCTGAATACGGGGCGAGATACGTCCCAGTCATTACAATAATCCACAGTTCTCATAGAGAACTATGGATTACGTCTCCTCTCCCCGCTCGCACAATACGGCGAGCGGGGAGAAAGTGACATGTCAATTACTAGCGGCGAATACGCGCTGCTAGTAATGAATGTCTATGGGCCGGCGGGCTGTCACCCCCCCCCCCACCCCACCCCCGCTCACAATCACACGCCGTAATTGCGGGCGAAATACGTCTCGCAATTATTGCCGTGTGAACCGTGCTTAAGAGTCCTTTTCCGGAAGGAAATCCGCAACAGCAAATCCAATCCAAATTGTGCAGATTTTTTGTGGATCTGTTCAAAATGTACACAATGAATAGCAAAATTTTCAAGAAACTGGTTTTTCCATTGACGTCAGTAGGCAAAGCGAACTGAAGCAGATCTGTGACCTAAACGGACATGCTGTTGTATCTTTGTGAGGCTTTTGGCCCAGATGTATGAAAGCTGCTGCGGCAATTTTCTGTGGTAGGTTATGATAGAAATAATGGCGTGCACTATAGCGACATATTCCCAAAACATTCGCGCCAAAAAGAAGAGTCCGTCAAGACCAAAAAAATAAAAACCTTCTGTCTGTGCCGCTCATCAGGGGGCGTCTGGGCCAATTGGTACAATACCACACATTTATGTAGGTCTCATGCCCAGAATGGTCTCCGTTCATGTGCCATTATCAGTGGGGAGACAACACTTTTTTGGTGCACCTACGGTTTGTCTTCCAACGTGACACATTTAGAAAGTGCTGTGAGACAATTTCAAACAGAAGTATCAACTCAACTTTGGCGCAGCGCTACCCAGACACTTTCCACAAGGACACTTCATACATCTGGGCCTGTGTGTGAGCATTTTTTCCATAGCACGAGAGAGATTTTCCTACTACATCCTACTACATACTACTGCTTCTGTAATACGCTGTGGATTTTCTGTGCATTGATCCACTACAGGAAAACCTGTAGCATGTCTGACCCGACCATCCAAATATCCCTGTAATATTTTATCCAAATTTCCCTGTCATCTCACTGAAAACCAAAAAATGAGTACCCGACAAGAGGGGGAAGCAGTTTTTCCCACAAGGGATCACACTGGGGAAGAAATATTGCTCACATATATTCCATTTACTGTAAACCTCTCAAGAAGATGACAAAATCCTTCTTGGTGGCTTTCTCAAAATTTCCAACACTTGACAGTAAAATATGAAAAAAATAAAAGAAAAATTCAGGAAATAACAGATAGTGCAACTTCTAATCTGCAGATAGTTTATTAGCCCTTCACATTTAAAAAAACCCTTTCCCCTCTATATGAGGCCCTGTGTAGGACAAGGGGGGTTCAAGTATAGATCACCATCTGAACTGAGGTCAACTTGTCACTAGAGGTGGGTCTCAAATTTTTTTCAAAATAGGGCAAAAACCTCAAATTTCCGGGAAACCTAATCAGTGCACCTTTTGAAATAATTTTATATTCATTTTTGCGTGTGCGAAAAGTTTTTTTATGGTCTATTTTGGTTGCACCCAAGGGCGTTACTCCCCGGGGGGAGCAAACAAGAAACTCCCACGGAGTCCGGTGGCTTGGGGGGGCCCCGCGCCCCGTGGAGCTGCTATCACTCTCTACCCGGTGATGCCCTCCGGGGGCCCGCCCCAGTAAAACGAATAGTTTCACTGCGGCGGGTGCATGCCGGGCACGGGGGGGTCTGGAAGCCGGGGGGAGTTTGGAAAGCCCGCCCCCTTTCTTTACAGGGGCGATCTTTAATTGTTCACGCCCGTGCAGCCATACAATTAAGATGAACAGCGGAGCAGGGAGAGCTTGCCCCCCCTCCCCCTGCCGTACATCGCTCACAGGCGGGCGGGGAAGTACGTCATCGCCCCGCCTGCAGAGTTCCTGCCCCTCGGCACCAACCAAAAGCAGCAGGTTTGGGGCCGGGAGGAGACGAGATCCCGGGGGAGCGCGACCAGGTAATTATGACTAGGGAGGCCCTAAAGGGGGAGGGGGAGAAACTGCCTAAAGGGGGAGGGGAGGGGAAACTGCCGACAGGAGGCCCTAAAGGGGGAAACTATGCCTACAGGAGGGCCCTAAGGGGGGGAGGAAACTTGCCTACGGGGGGCCCCATCCCTAAGGGGGGGGGGGAGAACTATGCCTATGAGGGCCCAAAGGGGGGGGGAAAACTATCCTACAGGGGGCCCAAAAAGGGGGGGAACTATCCCTACGGGGGGGCCCTTTAATCTACAAGGGGGGCTATTCTGCCTAAAAGGGGGGCCCTATTCTACCTAAGGGGGAACTATTCTGCCTATAAAGGGGGGTAATTACAGGGGGGGGGGAGGAGAACTATTCTGCCTACAAGGGGGCCCTAATCTACAGGGGGGGGGGGACTATTTTCCTACAAGGGGGCCCAAATCACAGGGGCCCTTTTTCGACCTCGGGGGTGGCCTAAGCTCAGGGGGCCCCCCATTCTACCTACATGGGAACCCTAAGCTACTGCCCCGGGGGGCCCGAAGCTGCCTACATCCCCCCCAACTACCCGCTACTCCCGGGGGCCAAGTACCAGCTACCCCCCGGGGGGCCCCATTGTCCTACAACCACGGGGGGACCCCCCAAATTACCAGGGGGTTAATTCTTACCTTTTCCCCCCATTATAAAAGGGGGGTTTGTATATGAGGGGAGAGGCACTCACTTGGGAAAATGATTAAAAAAAAGTGAGAGTCTCAGGGTTTTTGTGGTAAATTCTATAGGGTGGTGGGGGGGACGGGGGAAGTCATCATGGGGGTCGGACCGAACAAGAAGAAAAGAGAAAGTGAACGACTCCTCAGACAAAGACTCACCCGTGAGGCCCTAAATGTTAGCAAACTTTGGTATCTATACTATAGGGACTGTATGGTGGTTTTATACAGTCTGCAGACCTGTTTACCCCGGTAATACCACTAATGGTCACTATATTTCGGGGACTATTGGTTTTTTTTGTACGATCAGTAATAGTTAGGGAAAAATTCAGTCCTTTTGTGGTCATGTTCTTTTTGGTATAATGGCATTTTTTATAGAGTTATTGGTAATGTTTGGGCTTTGGTATATGGATTTTGTTTGGTACAGTAAGAGGTGAATGAGGGGGAGGTATTTACCCTTTATTAAACAACAGCATTCCGGTAAATGTCGTGGTCAGGGGGTGGGCAAGGGGGTGGGGGGGTTGGGGGGCCCATCCAAAGGTTTTTTCTTTGGGGCCCGGCTTCTCTATTACCCCCTGGGTTGTACCATGGCCCTTTCTGTTGTTTGGATTGCTACAATTTAAAGGGAATGTGTCATCAAAAAGACTTGTTTAACTCAAAATTTTTTTTTGTTCAACACATTTTTAAAGAATTTTTTGGTTATTTTTTATTTATTTTTAAATTTTCCATATCACTTTCAATATTTTTTTAAAAAAATCTTAAAAAGGGGTTTTTCTAAGAAGTCATTCCTTCCTTTATCGATCATGAGACAAAATAATCAGCAGCGAGTCCGGGTAAAGGGATGGGGGCTGAGCAGACACGCAGTGCCCCGGGAGCGTCTACAATGTTTACACAAATAATTACATTAGAACAGTGGGTTTTTCTTTTCAAAAGACAGGATTTCTCTCCACATCCCTTGCTACTCCTTCATGTTCCCTGTCACAGATAAAAGTTTTAACAGTGCAAGCCCAGCCGACAGTACTGTCAGTGTCCGGTCGTGTCTAATGTAAAATTTCAGGAAACTTAGGGGGGGCTGAGCTGCGGTCTCAAAGGGTTCACTTTTTTTAACACATTTTATTTAAAAAAAGTTATTAAATACCCATTTTGGAGGGTCCCCCAACATTACATCGTGGCAAAACCCCCCTTTTAAATTCGCAGTTTTACTTTGGCCTAACCTAATAATTTCGACCATCTGCCTCAGCACAAAGAGGGTCAACTGAAAGGGGAAAACCATGGAATAAACACAGGGCCCACCCTCACAAAAGGAATGTCACAGCCCTCTTTCACCTCCCCGCACATGATTCTTCCAGGTCACAGGCATGACTAAAAAACCTTTAATAGAATGAAAGGGACGGCATCTTAATTTTCCCAAATTTCATAAGCTACTGTAATCATCCTTCGACTGCTGTTTTAAAGCAGAAAAACAAGGGCCAGTGGCAAAGTGAAAACTGCAAGACTTAAGAAATTTTTAAAAAATATATGAAAAATTAAAAAAAAAAAAATTCCCAAAAATTTGTTTAACAAAAATGGTAACTACCAGAAACCCTTCCCTTTAACCACTTTCCGATATTTGGGCCCAAGAATACGATCCTAATAGGTGTCACCAATTTGCTTTAAAAGGTTCGGTATCACGACACAGATTAGCCACAGGGCCGAGAAAGAAAAAAATTTTCCGTCACTCCTGGAAGTGCACACACAATACCATTTTAAAATTTGCCAGTAGGGGCATAAAGCATATACAAAAAAAAAAAAAAAAAAAAAATATCGACCTATCTTTAGAAACAATGGTCTTCAGGAGCAACTCCTGCCTTACTCCCCACTTGTAAGTGACAGCAAAGCCTCTGAATGGAAAGACAAATGTCGGTTCCGTGCTCTTGTTTGCTTCGAGTACGGTATGAATGGAACAGTCAACTCCTGTGTTTTTATTTAAATAGTGCACAGAAGAGAAAAATTCTTACAAACCGCAATAAATAGAAAAGCATAAGCAGCGCACAAAAAGGTGCATATTATATATGAGCTATAGTCATCCGGATGCCACACAAAACACAGAAATAGTAATGTGACACAGGTTAGCAGGCTATTTCCAAATGAGAAATTTTTCCTGAGCATGTGAATGTAGCCAGAAAGTACCTTAAACCAAGAAAGAAAAATGCAATGATATACACACTAATATATATATATATAATATATATATATATACACACACACACACACACACACACATATATATATACAAACACACACGCACAGTAGGAACCAGAAGATAACATACACTAAAAAAAACGACACACATGCATGTTATCTCACTATCTGACAAGAAATCAGAATAAACCTTACCTGTTTTAGGTCAATTAGGAACCAAAATTATTTATATTTGCCAAATGCCAGAAGAATGAGAGAGAGAATTTTAAGGCATTTTTATTACTTTCTGCAAAGTCAAAAGTTTACATACACTAGGATTACTATGCCTTTAAACAATTTGGGACAGACCATATGATGATGTCTTTGGAAGCTGTGCAAGTCCACAATTCTCTTTAGGGTATTGTGGCTGATTTCTTTAGACTTTCCCATGATGTTACACACAGCAGCAGTGTGTTTCTGGTGTGCACTGAAATACATCCACAGCTGTGTCTCTAACTCAAATGTTGCCAATAAACTTATCAGAAGCTTCCAAAGCCATGACAACATCATCATATGGACTATCCCAAATTGTTTAAAGGCATAGTAATCCTAGTGTATGGAAACGTTTGACTTTGCAGAAAGTAATAAACATGCCTTAAATTCTCTCTCTCATTCTGGCATTTGGCAAATATAAATAATTTTGGTAATCCTAATTGACCTAAAACAGGTAAGGTTTATTCTGATTTAATGTCAGGTAATGAGAAAAACATGTATATGTGTCTTTTATATAGTGTATGTAAACTCCTGGTTTCAACTGTATATATAGCGCTGTAGTACCATGCATCTGTTGGGTGGGTGGCTATAGGAATGAAACGGTTTACCCTTAGGGTATATTCACACGGCTTA
The DNA here is from genome assembly GCA_025379985.1 of Phyllomedusa bahiana. NCBI lineage: Eukaryota > Metazoa > Chordata > Amphibia > Anura > Hylidae > Phyllomedusa > Phyllomedusa bahiana. The sequence continues at coordinate 48,365 of JAODAL010022809.1, forward strand.
ATTGCGGGACGTATTTCGCCCCGCAATTACGCAATGTGTACGGGGGCAGGGCAGGAGCGGGGGTGAGGGGGCTGGCACCTCGCCGGCCCATGGACATTCATTATTCGCGGCACGTATTCGTGCTAGTAATTGACATGTCACTTATCTCCCCGCTCGGCGTATTCCCCTAGCAGGGAGAGGAGACATAATCCATAGTTTTCTATGAGAACTATGAATTACCGTAATGACTGGGACGTATTTCAGCCCGTAATTCGCGCAGTACGGCACAAATTAGGGCTGAAATACGTCCCAGTCATTACAGTATCCACAGTTCTCATAGAGAACTATGGATTACGTCTCCTCTCCCTGCTTGCGAAATACAGCGAGCGGGGAGATAAGTGACATGTCAATTATTCACGGCGTATACGCGCCATGGATAATGAATGTCTATGGGGCTGGCAGGCCGCGCAATTACACCGTGTGAACATAGCCTTAGAAGCAAAGTTTTTAAGGAGTATAGATGAAACAAGTCACAATTCTTTCTTTGATGGATTTGTACTGAATCTGATGGCAATAAACCTCTATGCGCTTCTGTATGAAATCAGAGATGTATAAAGGTTCAGCAAAACCTCATGCACCTCTATGGGTGCCCGCTAATGGTTCCTAACAAAGCAACAATAGAGCTAAGTGACCGGAGTCTGTTCAAAGGAGGCAGAGAAAATACAACATTGGATTATTTGCCTTCTTGTATATACTCAAATGATAAACCCGAGCTTAACACAAGGTGGACATCATGATGCCCTGGAAGATTAGAGAGACTGTGAGCCTGGAAATACCAATCACTGAACTCCTCGGTCACAAAGCTCCGCTAATCCCCACAACAGCACACGGTTCCCAGGTTATGGAAACACCCACAGCTCCAATCCCCCTGCAGTGACCCTGATGGTTTACAGCATTTTGGTTTCTGTTCATGTATATATCAGTGATCAGTCTGCTAAACTGAAGAAAGCTGTAAGGCAGCCTGAGGTCCACAGATGGAGAACAGACGGAAGCCTCGGATTCCAGGCTACAAGAAATCTGAATGCAAACACGATTCCCAATGGAGTCATCCTCACTCGGATCAGAACTTTCCCAGTGTCATGTAAAGACTATTAGATCATTCCAAGAAGGTCCCAATACTTCAAAAATGTCTTTACTGCCCTCAACTGCAATAAAATAGAAACAGATTAAAGGGGTTGTCTCACTACATCGATTCATCTCACCTCAGTCCTGTTCTCTTGGTTTCACTTTGAATTCAGGGGCGTGTTTACTGAGTTCTACTAGGCTGCAGTAGAAGCCAGGTCTGTAGCTATAGCGACCAGTTCTGGCAGCCTATCATGTGGGATCAAACAGGTCTGTAGCTATAGCGACCTGAGGAGCTGATGCAGCCCATACAAGAGGGGATATCTGGGAATAGGTAGGACACTGTTAATGGACATATAGTTTCATAGTTTGTAAGGCCGAAAAAAGACAAGTCGTCCATCTAGTTCAGCCTGTTGTGCTAAGGTGTTGATCCAGAGGAAGGCAAAAAAACCCAATGAGGTAGAAGCCAATTGTCCTCATTTTAGGGAAAAATTCCTTCCCGACTCCAATCTGGCAATCGGAAAAATCCCTGGATCAACGACCCTTTTCCAGAATCCTAGTCATTATAAGCTGTTATATTATTATGTTCCAGAAATGCATCCAAACAGTTTTTGAACTCCGTTATTGAATTCACCATGACAAGTTTCTCTGGCAGAGAGTTCCACAGTCTCTCTGCTCTTACAGTAAAGAATCCCTTTCTATGTTTATGTAGAAACTTTCGATGCTCAAGACGTAGAAAATGCCCCCTTGTTCTAGATACAGCCCTGGGTATAAATAAATCTTGGGAGAGATCTCTATATTGACCTTTGATGTATTTAACATATTTATTATGTCCCCCCGAAGCCGTCTTTTCTCTAAACTAAATAACCCCAATCTTGCTAATCTTTCTGGGTATTGTAGTCCACCCAGTCCTTTGATTATTTTTGTTGCCCGCCTTTGTACCTGCAGAATGACTTGTTTTTGCAAGATCTTTGACATAAAAAGTAATCCTTGTAGCGAGACAACCCCTTTAACAGGCACCTCTATCTCCTGTCTGCAATGATCCAGCACCAAAGGATTTCCAATGTCCCCCAACCGGTCATTAACCTATTAAAACCCACTTATGGCTCCTGTGACGCTGCACAAGTAATGGCCACTGATCGTTAAGGCGACCACATGACCAATGATACCAGTGATTGGCAGCAGCATCACCTGCACTTTAAATCTGACATAATAATAATAATCTTTATTTATATAGCACCAACAAATTCTGCAGCACTTTACAATGTACATCATCATCCGTAAGGGACCAGCAATACTGTGCACCTAAAAGAATTGTCAAATGAACTAAGACTAAGTGCACGCAGGATGGGACAAAATATGTCGGAAAGCCGGCGGCACTTAATCCCAAGCAGGACTGCGGTTTTTGCTGTGGATTTGTGCAAAACCCACAGTTTTCGTTTTTGCCGTCGGCCTGTACGGGAATCTGGCGGCAAACCGCGGGACTCCAGCAGAATATGCAACATGTTGCATATTCTGCTGGATTTTTAATGTGACGGTTACAAACCCGTGCTCTATAGACAACAGCACAGGATTTTCAATGATGTCTACGCAGCACAGTACCGACGGATTCTCAGTTGTTTCAAAATACTAAAACTGCCAAAAATCCAACGATATTCCTGTGCTGTGTAGACGTAGGGGAGGTAGGAGAAAAAAACTTCGAAGGGTCCTTTGTAAAAAAAATACACATTCATTGGTAACAGTGGTGCTGTAAGGCCTCGTTCACACGGCTTATTTGTCCGCGGATTGGCGCTGTACTCCGCGCCGGATTTGTGCTTCAGTACGGCGTCAATCCGTCGGAGTAATTACGGTAATCCACTGCTCTCATAGAGAACAGTGGATTCCGTCGCTCCTCCCCGCTCGGCGAATCCGCCGCGGGGGGGAGAAAGTGACATGCACATTATTTACAGCGTGGACGCGTCGTAGATAATGCATTGTCTATGGGCCGGGGAGCGGCGCCCCCGCCACGCCCCCATCCCGCCCCTTATTCACGCCGGATTTGCGAGCGCAATCCGGCTCACAAATCCGCCGTGAATAAGCCGTGTGAACACGGCCTAAAGATATGTTCACACAGCGTAACTGCAGCGCACATTTCACTGCATATTTACGCTTTAATACGGCCGAAATGTGCACCACAATTACGGCAATTCATAGCTCTCATAGAGAACTATGAATTACACCTTAGTCTCCCCCAACATACAAATGTACGCTGGCGGAGGGAAGTAACATGTCCCTTCTTAGCGGCGCTTACGCTCCGCTGACAACAGAAATGGATGGGGCTGCGCCCCCTGTGCTTTAGAATTACACGCTGGACACACTTCTAAAACACACGGCGCACAGTACGCAGCCCAATACACCGTGTGAACATTCCCTTACTAATAAAGAATTAAAAAAAAGGTTACCATATACCCTCGAGTATAAGCAGAGTTTTTTAGCACAAAAAAATGTGCTCTACAATAGGACTCTGGAGGTCCGCAGGCAGACTTGCCTTTAGCAGCTGCATTTCCCACCCCAGGCTTATACTCGAGTCAAGTTGTCCCGTTTTTTGTGGTAACATTAGGTGCCTCGGCTTATATTCAGGTCGGCTTATACTCGAGCATATACAGTAACTTTTTTTTTTTATGTAAAAAGAGGGAATTATTTTGATTACAAAATGGTCCTAGTAAGATTCAGCCATAAATTTACGGCCACGACTATAAAAGCCCTGTGCAACATAGGCCTCATCCATAGCCTGTTGTAGATTACTACTAGATATTAGATGTTGTAAACATACAGCCACTTCCTGTCATTTCTGCCTGACACAGCAGTTGGCCGTCCTAGGTCTCCTTCATAACATGTCTTTCAATACAAAACAGTGTTGGAATGCACTTACTGCTTTCAGAATTAAAAAGTTCCACTAAGGCATTTGGACGACCATCAGCAACAGGTTCGAGCTGACGTTACAATTTTCAGGAAACAATTTACAATACAACAATGGAATTAAAGAGTCTTCTTACAGGAATCGGAGTAATTTCAAATTTGGAGTTGGGAAATTTTTAAAGGAGTTTACAGCACTCTTAGGCTATGTTCACACGGCTTAAAATGGGCCGTATTTCAGTCCGTAATTACGCGCCGTACTGCGCGAATTACGGCTGAAATACGTCCCAGTCATTACGGTAATCCACAGTTTCATAGAGAAACTATGGAAAACGTCTCCTCTCCTGCTCGGCGAATCCCGCGGGGGGAGAAAAGGGAATGTCATTTACTAGCGGCGTATACGCGCTGCTGGTAATGATTAGTCTATGGGCCGCAAAGGTGTGGGCCCCCCCCGCTCCCGCTCACACGGCGTAATTGCGGGGCGTAGTAAGCCGTGTGAACATAGCCTAAAAGTACAATGTATTCACACGGCATATTTGCGGGATGTACTTTGGAGCGCAATTGCGCTGCAATGCGGCCGAAGTAAACCCCACAAATATGGTAAAATCACAGCACTCGAGTGCTAGGACTACACAACGCTTACCCGAGCGCACAGTATGCAACCGTAAAAAGAAGTGAAAATGAAAGGGAATAGGAACCGGGCCGGAGTGCTGTTGAAAGCACACCTTGGCACCAGGGCTGTGGAGTCGGAGTCGTCATAAAAGGGACCGACTCCGGGCGCCGGAAACCCCGAATTCTGTAGCGACGTCTAAAGACATCGCTGCAGACGAACGGCCCGCACTAGCCGACGTCAAAAGTCGGCGGGCGGTCGTTAAGGGGTTAAAGAACCTGTGCAGGTGGGTGGAGTGCACAAACCAAGATGGGGGCCAACCACTTCCCCATGCAAACAGTTAAAAAACTAAATATGGTCGGCACCTTCACATGGATGTGTCAATCATATTTTGTTTTGTTTTTTCACTGTAGTCTGTCCACCCTTCTGCACCTCCGTAAGCAACGTTTACCTCTCACATTAAAGAGATGTGGTGCTCCACTATTTGTACATCCCTTATCTGCAGTGCTGCCATTTCTCCACTTCTAATACACTTTCACCACTGCAGCACCCAAACCGTTCACAAACTGCACAGTTTCAGAAATACCGCACCTTGTCGCGAGAGCCAGTGAATATCACTTTTGCAAAATCTGATAAATCGCCCCTTTTACTGTGAGGTAATGAGGGATATGTCTGCAGAGGCCTACAAGCATTTTTATATATCTCCGGACCACGGGCTGTGGAGTCGGTTTTCGGTGCCTATTTGCAGGAGTTGGACTGTCATAAATGGACCGACTCCAAAATATATAATTTGTTGGTCCAGTTAGTTCGATGCAGGAAAGAGAAAAGGAATGGGTCCGGCCGGGGCTACTGCTCCCATATCTTCAGCCTATCACATGAGGAGTGTAATTGATAAAATGGAGGGAGGCAAAGCGCTGCCTAGGGGAAAAGATTCCGCTCCCATGGCAAACAGATTTCAGCAAAATTTTTCACTTGCTTTCAAAGACGTAGAAGTGTTCAACCATTCATCAAAACTGACTGTGGCTGAGGCAAGTCCTTTATACCCTGACATTGTTAGAGTTATTGCCCTTGTGGTCACCTCTTTGCCCCCAACCAAGTTAGTGTAGAGAGGCCGTTCTCTAGCCTGGAAATCATGAGATCAGATGTGAGGTCATGTATGCAGGATCTGATGGAGGCGATACTATTTCTCAGAAAAAATTCAGAGACTCCACAAATGTTCCTGCAGTGTTTTGCATATTTATAATGGTTTTTGGGTTCTCAAGTAAAATCCAATAAATATATTTTACACTGACAAGCAAAATGGTAACAATGTTTTGAACTTGTGACTTTCAGGCTCCATAAATCACCATCCACTACAGCTTTGTTCTTTGTAGCTACTTTAGTTTATATACAGTCCACTTTCCCTATCTTATACATAAATGTGACTTTCAAGTATTTAGCATCTGCTTAGTTCTGCAGATTCTTTCCTGTAACTGCATTGTTACTGTTTTGCGCCTAAAAGTCAAAATGTAAATTTTTATTATTTTGTTAGTAATTGGGAAATCCACCTTTGGTTTTCAATACTGCCTGAATCCTTCTGGGCTCTGGATCTTGAGCAAAATCCGATCCCAGATCTCTTCTACACATTCCCAATGTTGGTGCAGACTGGACTTGGACACAAATACAGCTTTTTCTTCAACTCTGCCCACGAGTGTTCAAAAGATTGTTACCCTTTTGCTTGTCAGTGTCTGCTCTACCTAAATAGCTTGATTATTGTATCATAAAGTGATAAACAGCCTGATGTTACTACAGTAAAGTTATCACTTAAACATGCGCCATGTATGAGGGAGTCAGGAGTCCGAGGTTTGGGAAATTGAGGAGTCGGAGTGGGGGCTTTGGCTTGCTAACTCCACAGCCCTGCTGGGCACATACACATATATACAGACAGTCCTCTACTTACACCATTCCAGCTTACATCTGTCCACTAGTTATAAACGAAGGCTTATGGGGCATGCTGGCACTTCTAGTTCCATGCTCCACAGCAGATAGTAGCTGTGAAATGACAAGTTCCAGCATGCCACAGCAGCACAAGGTGAAAATGAGGTTAAATCTTCTTAACAGAGGCACAGACAGTAAAACAAATGTAAAAACCCTTCCCTGTACTATCCAATACTAAAAAAAAACAAAAAACTTAATAAATATAACTGTTCCTACTTACATACAAACTCAATTTAAGAACAAGCCTACAGTCCTTATCCCGTTCTTAACCCAGGGACTGCCTGTACATACTTACATACACACTTATTTGTAGCTTTATATTATATCAGGAAGTAGTTGAGGATTTAGCCCATTCATCGGCCTATTTTAGTCAAGTTTGTAATGTCAGGAACTTCACTCCCATTACAACGCCACAAAAATCACTGATGCCATATAGCTCAGCAACTAATGCATAGAAGGAATATACACCGATACCTAGAAACAGAGTTTGATAAATAAATGACTAGAGAGACACCTCAATCTCATATTTACTAATGCACATCTTGGGGTTATCTTTTCCTGGGGACTAGCAGCAAGGATCTGATGTAAGAAAGCATTAATAATATACAGGGCCTGGTTAATCTGTGATTTTTCTGCTTGCAGCAAGTAAACCAAAACTCTAGCCTGTAATGCGCCAATAATTTGGTGCAAATGCTATAGACTATTGTTGCAAATCTGTCTAGGAAACAAAAATGGCTTAAAAGGGTTGTCTCACTACAAGGATTATTTTTTATGTTAAACATCTTGCAAAAACAAGTCACTTTCCAATATGTGTCCATTAACAGTGTCCTACCTATTCCTAGATATCCCCTCTTGTATGGGCTGCATCAGGTCATTATAGCTACAGACCTGTTCAATCTCTCCTGATAGGATTACTTTCTATGTTAAAGATCTTGCAAAAACAAGTCATTCTGCAATATATGTCCATTAACAGTGTCCTCCCTATTCTGAGATATCCCCTCTTGTATGGGCTGCGTCAGCTCCTCAGCTCGCTATAGCTACAGACCTGTTTGATCTATCCTGATAGGCTATCAGCACTGGTTGCTATAGCTACAGACCTGGCTTCTACTGCAGCCTAGTAGAAAACAGTAAACATGCCCCCGAATTCAAAATGAAACCAAGAAAACAGGACTGAGGTAAGATGAAGCAATGTAGTGAGACAACCCCTTTAAGTCAGTCAAAAAATGCCCCAGATTTACCAAAATTGTGCACCAGGTTTTAGGCAAATTAAAGTAGTGCAACGTATAGCACCCAAGAGGTTGTATAAAGAGCAGTAAAAAGTTTACATGCGTCTCTGTAATATATGTGGTGCATTCTCAGCCAGGCTCCTTTAGGGCATGCTCGCACGGCGGTTTTGGCCGTGGGTTTTGCCGCGGCCAAAACCTCGACGAACCTAGCCGCAAACTTGCGTCTCCCAACGCGGGTTTACGACGCGGGGGCTGGGCGTGGTCTTTGTGCGGATGGGGCGTGGCTTGCGCCGAGGGTTTGCCCCCATGCAAATTAACAGCAGGAGGCAAACCGTTTGTGAATAACCCGCGGCGTGTGAATATTAACGCGGTTTCCAATTACGGCTTGAATAAGGGGAGGGGTGGGGGCGCTGCCCGCCGGCCCCATAGACTTTCATTATCCACGCCGCGTATCCCGCCGGGATAATGTGCATGTCACTTTCTCCACACCCGTCGGATTCGCCGAGCGGGGAGGAGAGACGGAATCCATAGTTCTCTATGAGAACTGTGGATTACCGTAATGGCTGGGACGGATTCCAGCCATATTGCAGCGCAGTACGGTGCACAATACGGCTGCAATCCATGCCCAAAATAAGCCGTGTGAATGGCCCTTTAACCTGGCTGATGGAAGGAGTGGAGGGAGGAAGGAGAGTACCAGCAAAAGCTAGAGGTCCCCGAGAAGAAGCCATCCGTAAAATGCATCTTGGGACTTTGCCTCCTGCCCGTGTTCTCCATCGCCCCCCACTGGTTAATGTGTGGTGACCATATGCTTCTTACACACTTCTGCTTTATTTCTATTAACCTAATTAATATTCTAGTAGCACATATTCTGCACTATTAACCACTTCATTTAGAGATCCACTATTTGCTATCTTGGTGAGGTTTTGTATGGTTTTCACTGCACCTTTACCCATTTGATCTTTTGTTGGTCACTTGCCGTATTTTAGTACCTTCCTTTCTCTGGTTAATATACAAATACTGGCTGGCTGATCTCTTTGACCTATTTTCATAAAAGCTGCCTAGACCAGTGAACAAACCAAGAATTTTTTACCTTTTTCTTTAATCGGGGCTGTCGCACAAAGATTGCTTTTTATGTTAAAGATCTTGCAAAAACAAGTCACTTTGCAATAGGAGTCCATTAACAGTGTCCTACCTGTTCTGAGATATACCCTTTTGTATGGGCTGCATCATCTCCTCAGGTCACTATAGCTACAGACCTGTTCGATCTCTTCCGGTAGACTGTCAGCGTTGGTTGCTATAGCTACAGACCTGTCACTGCAGGCCATTAAAAGCCAGTAAACCCGCAACTGAATTCAAAAATCAAACCAAGAAAACAGGACTGAGGTAAGATGAATCGATGTAGTGAGACAACCCCTTTAAATCACCCCTATTCTGTAATAATGTGAAGTTTATAATCCATACAAAAGGGTTACAGTCTGTACCAATTATTGTGAAAATTATGTGATTCACATTATAGATTCAAGTTTATTATGTATTTTGATATTGATTTTTGGATTGTTTGCACGTCTATTATGCACAGTAATTGCTTGGTACATACTGTAACCCTTTTGTATGGATTGTAAGCTTCACATTAGTACAGTGATCAAGTTTATTAATTATCTAATGAGATGCATTAATTATTATATGTATTAGCACTTGCCTATTTAATACACTATGTGTGACATGTATGTACGGGGCTGCACCAGTATCCTTTCAGCCCAAAAACTGGCACAACCCTGTGCGTTCGATGTATGAGCAGGCGCACTACAAGAGCAGGTGCATTTTACAGCGCCCGCGGCACTTTGTACTGCGCACAAGATGTGGAGGTGTTCTGGAAGCGTGTCGCACCACAATCGTATGATTCAACACATTTAAGCCAGGAGGATAACAAAACTGGGGGCATTACTGCTGGAACAGTCAGACCAAGTTAACAGTGGTATAAAGGGGTTGTCTCACTACATTGATTCATCTCACCTCAGTCCTGTTTTCTTGGTTTCATTCTGAATTCAGGGGCATGTTTATTGGATTTCACTAGGCTGCAGTAGAAGCCAGGTCTGTAGCTATAGCAACCAGTGCTGGCAGTCTATCAGGATAGATCAAACAGGTCTGTAGCTATAGCGACCTGAGTAGCTGATGCAGCCCATACAAAAGGGGATATCTCAGAATACGAAGGACACTTAATAGACATATATTGCAAAGTGACTTGTTTTTGCAAGATCTTAAACATAAAAAGCAATCCTTGTATTGAGACAACCCCTTTAAAGGGATGTATCGCTTCATCAGTTCATGTGTTTCATTGTATTTTCAGTTTCTCAGCTCTGAAATCCATGGGCGTTTCTTCCCCTACCAGCTGGGTGTTTCTTAATTGAAGGAGGATGACCTCACCCTCCCCTTTCACTGTTTATGCTCGCTGCGGAGTCAGTGTGTCCCCCACCCTCCCTCTCCGAGTCCACATGTCGCTGTACTCTTCCTATGCAGTCTTATTTTGTAAGAGCTGTTTACATAGCACACCCTGCATTCAGTGTAGACAGTCTTCTGTGAACTCAGAACACTGATCTCTTCTCCTCTCACAGCTGGAGGTTTGTTCCAGTTGAATCCAGCCTTCTATGACCTCACCCAGAGCAGCACAGATCTGTCTCCTTTCTAGTTTTACACGCAGCAGCATTAGGTACCGAGGCACAATTCTGCTGTTTTCTGATTGTAGAAACAATTGCAGTGTTACTGTGCAGCTTCTGGCTGTGCAGAGGGAAATGGTGCCAGCCGAGTGAGAGAGGCAGGAATGCACGCTCCTGTGAATACGACCAGGGCCAAACAGAATGTAAATAAGTAGAGCCGTCAGCCAATTAAATGAAAGGAGGTAGAATCTGACCGATACTGGGGAACAGGGTTTACAGAAAACGAAGATAAGGGAGACAGTGAAAACAAGACAGCTTTGCAAATGACATCTAATTGCAAAGTTGCTTGTTTTTACTGTCCCCTTATTCTGAAGACCATTTAATGGAACGATACAACCCCTTTAAGTGTATTGTGAGTGAATAAATGGCAGCACTGCAGATAAGGGATGTGTAAATGGTGGAGCACCACGTCTTTCATGTGAGAGGTTAAAGTTGCTTACGAACGTGCAAACGGGTGGACTGACACTACAGTGACGCGGATCACTGCAAAAAGTAACCAGGAGGCTTTTTTTTTTTGCTGTAACAGCCGGGCCAAGTTAAAAGTGGTTTACCTGAGCCTTAGTTGTTGTAGTGGAACTAGAATGCGCCAACTCTATGACCCACAGTAGAACAGGTTCATACATTCTGGTGCATTCTACACTGCTTTAAAGGGAACCTGTCACATAGGTTATACCCCCCCCCTTGCTGAGGACAGCACACGCCAGTGTCAGACCTGCCGTTTCCAGTGCTGTATCCCTTATTCTGCAAGATGCTGTCATTTTAAAGCATTTAATCCTCAAAACTGCAGTCATTTAAAGAGTGTTTTTTAAACCCCGCCCACCTCAACTGATAAACCTATGACTGACTAGGGAGAAACATGTGAATATCTGTCAAGTGGGCGGGTTTAGCCATTGGTGGGCGGGGAAACGCCTGCTCTTGAATAAGATTTGAGCATTAAATGATCTAAAACTGCTGCATATTACAGAATAAGGGACACAGCGCTGGGAACAGCAGGTCTGACACTAGCTTGTGCTGTCCTCAGCATGGAGGGGCATAATCTATGTGACAGGTTCTCTTTCAAGCTATTCAGAACTGGCCTCTTTGGGCCTAGATCATACATGTCACCCTGGGTGTCCATCATTTGCTTGCTTGAAAAGGGCTCTATTAGGAGCCGAAACATCGCCTGTGGATATGGAAGATAGCTCCACTTTTTTCCAAACTTTTGTGAGTGCTGCAAGCTTTTTCCATTTCTGTATGCACTGACCTGTGACAGAGGTCTTATGTTTGCTGGCATCCAACTTCATATTGATTATAGGGAGTGCTGCCTATTATTCATTAATCCCTATTCTGTAATGGATTGTAAACTCCTCGGAGCAAGGCCTCCCATCTAAGAGCCAAGTTGCTCATTCGTTTGTCACGCTGTAATGTCTGGATATGTATCCTCTATGATGTAAAGCGTTGTGGAATATGTTAGCGCTAAAATAAAGATAAGGGCCATCGACACGGCAAGCCTTTCCAGTTGGTTCAGCCGGGGAAAGTGTCAGTCAATGGGAGCGTATAGCTGTGCACAGAGGTATGTATCGCTACACGCCGTGTGAACATACCCTTATGATATTTCAGTGAAGGTGCAGTACAGACTAGTCAGTAATTGCATAGTTATAGTATATTACACTGCCGGTCATGCACAGTTTCACACTTTGATCAAGTTTTCTTCAACTGGAATGTGTCATCAAAAAATGAGTCATTGTTTATGTCCCATTTTTATGGGAAACACATTTTTTTTAGGAATTTTGGGTTTTTTTTTCACTTTGGCCACTAGGCCTTATTTGCACTGCTTTAAATGGGTTTTGCCACGATGTATTGTTGACGTGGGATCCTCCAAAATGGGTATTTAATCACTTTTCTAAATATATGCGATTACAAAAATTGCAGCCTGATAGAGCTACAGGCTGCCTTACCTGCCCTTAGTTACTTAAAAGCTTCTATTAGATACGACCAGGCAGAGTGGGCTTGCGCAGAGCACACTTCTTATCTGATGAAAGGGAGCTGAAGCAGCTTTCAAGGCACCGGGTAGAAATATGTTGTCTTTTGTATACAGAATCCACTAGTTGTAGTGTGATTATCTGAGTAGATCCCTGCTTTATCTAATGACAGGGAACATGAAGAAGCTTTCAAGCTGCTGTGGAGAAAGGTGTTGTCGTTTGTATACAGAATCCACTAGTTGTAGTTTGATTATTTGAGTGAACATTTCACACGATCCCTTATGCATGGCTCTGTGCTCTGGCTGTGTCTCTCTCTCAGCTCAGCATTGCTTTGTTTACATTTGCTTCTTAGCAGATAAGGCACGTCCTGGCAAAACCCCTTTAACAGCAGTCAGAGAGATGCTTTACAGTAGCTTCATGCACATAGGAGACTGAAGACTGACTCAGTCCCATTCACTTCTATAGGAGAGTTTTTTAGTCATGCTCTGTGACCTGGGAAGAAATCACTGTGCAGGGAGGTGAAAGGGTGAACTGTGAGTATCTCCTCTTATGACTGGTGGATCCTGTGTTATCTACACACTGGTGTCTCCTTTCAGTTTGACCCTCTTTGTGCTGATAATGAGCAGACAACTGAGAATCTCTCTCTCTCTACAGAACAGGAAGTATTATTAGGCCTAGTGGCCAAAGTGAAAACTGCAGGACTAAAGAATTATTAAAAAATATTGAACGTGATATGGAAAATTAAAAAAAAAAAAAATTCTTAAAAATTGTGTTGAACATAAAAATGTGAGTTAAACAATAAGTCATTTTTGATAACATATTACCTTTAAAGCTTCATGAATAGTAAAATCTGCTTATGTCCGCTCCCAATAAGCATGCAGTAAAATTCAAAGCATTATGGACAGCAATACACAACGGTCCGGCAAGTGCTCACAGTGTATTGATGACATGATACATAGACGTCTGCGTTTTACAAGGGACCTCCTATTCAATGCTGGATCTTTAGAAGACATTTGGTTCCATCACACAATGGCCGTCTTTTGTAACCTTGCAGCAATTTGAAAATATTTGGGCGGCTGCTTAGCAAAAAGCACAGCAATAAAATCACTTACTAGGGTGTCTGGAAGACTCTACTGAATAACTGCAATGACAAAGCCCCTTTTTTCTTGTTTTACTGACAATTGCCTTTAAAGTAGCTCCATAGATGGAGCTGCAGTTTCAGAAAGAACGGTCTTAGGCAGGGACGCGAATTGGAGCGAGTGCATCTGGAAAGGAGATTCAATTAAATCGGATTATTTTTAGAATCACATTGCAATTCCAAGCCGCTAACTGCAGAGGATGAAACGGATCTTTCCAGTGATTCATGTTCAAAAGCTGCTCTGATAAGTGAGAACAACCCGCACAGCAGGGCAGACAATTACAATAGAAAATTCTTAGGGACGGCATCGCCATTGAAGACTCTCTCTATCTTCACGACCTTTCACTTAGTGAATGGTGCTAAATGCACTTCACATCAGCGAGAGTGATCGCTGGACCAGTCGTTCACAGACACTGCACAACATTAAGCCACCCCACTTTACTTACACAGTTGAGTCACATTATTAAGACCACTTCCTACTTTCGACGTCAGTAGCTCATGAAGGAAGTCATGTCGTGAGCAGGGCTGTGGAGTCGGCAAGCCAAAGCCCCGACTCCTCAATTTCCCAAACCTCCGACTCCCTCATACATGGTGCATGTTTAAGTGATCACTTTACTGTAGTAAAATAGTAACATCAGGCTGTTTATCACCTTATTTATTTCAATAATCAAGCTATTTAGGTAGAACAGACACTGACAAGCAAAAGGTAACAATGTTTTGAACACTTGTGGGTAGAGTTGAAGAAAAAGCTGTATTTTGGGATCCAAGTCCAGTCTGCACCAACATTTGGGATTGTGTAGAAGAGATCTTGATCATATTTTAGTCAAGATTGCTTGAATTGATCCAGAGCCCAGAAGGTTTCCCAGGCAGTATTGAAAACCAAAGGTGGATTTCCCAAATAATAAAAAATAATTTTTAGGAGCAAAACAGTAACAATGCAGTTACAGGAAAGTTTCTGCAGAACTAACAGTACTAAATACTTGCAAGTAAAAATTTATGTATAAAATCGGTAAGATGACTGTATATAAAATTACAGTAGCCTCATGTACAAAGCTGTAGGGGGAAGGTGAGATTTTGGAAGCCTGAAAGTCTCACAAGTTCAAAACATTGTTACCATTTTTGCTTGTCATGTAAATATATTTTTTTTTGGGTATGACTTTAGAACACAAAAAAATTGTAAATATGCAAAACACTGCAGGAAATTCGTGGAGTCCCCTGAATTTGAAATAGTATTGCCTCCATCAGATCCTGGGATACATGACCTCACATCTGATCTCATTATTTCCAGGCTAGAGAACGGCCTCTCTACACTAACTTGGGTTGGGGGAAACCGGTGACCACATGGGCAACATCTCTAAAAATGTCAGGGTTAAAGGAATTGCCTCAGCCACAGTCCATTGATGAAAGGTTGTATTCTACTTCTTTGAAGGCAGGTGAAAAATTTTCTAAATCTGTTTGCCTGAGAGCAATTCTTTTCCCCCGGGGCAGCGCTTTGCCTGCTCCATGTCATCAATTACACTCCTCATGTGATAAGTTATGAAGATATGGGAGCAGTAGCACTGGCCGGACCCAGTTCCTCTTACTCTTTGCACCGCATCGAACTAACTGGACCAACTAATTATATATGTTGGGAGTCGGTCCATTTTATGACGAGTCCAACTCCTGCAGAATAGGCACCGACACCGACTCCACAGCCGTGGTCGTGAGCATATATAATATGCTGTAGGCCGTCTGCAGACATATCCCTCATTACCGTCACAGGTAAAAGGGGCGATTTATCAGAGTTGCAAAAAGTGATATTCACTGGCTCTCGCGACAAGGGTGGTGGTATTTCTGAAACTGTGCAGTTTGTGAACGGTTTAGGTGCTGCAGTGGTGAAAGTGTATTAGAAGTGGAGAAATGGCAGCACTGCAGATAAGGGATGTACAAATAGTGGAGACCACATCTTTTTTTAA
>JAODAL010022810.1:0-63940 GCA_025379985.1 Phyllomedusa bahiana
ACCAACACACATACTAACAATTGTAATACATGTTTGTAATCGGGCCCAATTTCTTTGGGGCCTCAAGCAAAACTTGAACCTTGGCCCCATGCAAAAATAGAATGGGCCCGCAGCTCCCAGTCTATTTATAATATTGGTGTCTTCCTATTGTAGGGGGGCTTTTGGGGCCCCCTCAAGCTCAGGCTCAGTACGCTACCCTCGCACCCCCAAGCTACGCCCCTGTGTGGCATGTTATATATTCAGAATCTCAAGACAATCCCTCACCATTTTAAGATTTTTCATAAGTGTGGCCCAAAAGGTTTATGCTCCAAAAGGATCAAAAGAGTTCTTTTCAACAAACGTGGCGCCAATTGAAAGAAAAGTTTGGCGCAACTTGAAGTGCGTTGGCTTTTCACACTTGATACTGTGTCACCTAGATGTTTAAACAAATGTCTTAGTTTTGTTTCTTTTCTGTAAACGTGGGTTTTCCCCATTTTATAAGTTTTTAAGTTTTCAATATTTTGACAACTCATGTTTTTTTCTCTTTGAGTTTTTAGCAGCCACTGTGTTGATGACTTGAAGACTAACGGTTATTGACCAATAAGACAGAAATTAATATTTCATTGGCTATCTTACAGATCTTGTTTTTTTACCCTATGGACATATTTTCTTTATTTAATCATCTTCATGAATTGATTTTTTTGAATTCGTATTTTTGTGTTTTTATTTGTTATTTTTTATTCATGTGTATACATCACTATCTCATTATTTTTTTTTAATACAGACACATTTTTTGTCACTTATTTATTTGATTTATCAATTCTAAATGATCACTTTGCGCTTTTATTCATGTAAAGTGTATATAGTTTATCACGCCATATATTTCTTAATTAGAATTTGTATATACTGTACAATTGAAACCCCAAATTTTACTACACTAAAAAAAGCCCATCTGCAGGTTTTTCCCACAATCTGACATAAAATCAAAAAAACCCTTCCTTTTTTATCAATGGGAAACCCAAAAATATTTATATTTGCCAAAAAAAATGCAAACAATGAGAGAAATTTTAAGGCTTTTTTATTACTTTCTGAAAATAAAAGTTACATACATTTCATTATATTTGCCCTTAAACTTTATACTAGGGCAAATATTTTGTTTCCTTCACAAGCTTTTGGTTTAGGAATTTTGGCCCCTTCCTCCTGACAAACTGGGGAACTGACATGTTTTTTAGGGGCCTTTGCCGCACCTGACTTTTTCCCCTTTTCAAAAATTTTCAATAGGATAAGACAGGCTTTGTGAGGGGGGACTCAAAACTTTACTTGGGTTTTTCCCCAAACCCAAATTTGTAAACCCGTTTGGGAGTACTTTGGTCATTGTCTATTTAGAAGACCCATTTCCCCCCAAGCTTTTAAAAAATTCCGGGTGATTCTTAAATTTTCTTTATATTTCCATATAAACTCTTTTCTCATGATGCCATCTATTTTGTGAGGGGCCCCATCCCTCCTGCGCAAAACAACCCCACAACAAGCTGCCACCCCCATTTTTACAGTTGGGGTGGTTCTTAGGGTTTTTCCAAGCTTCTCCCTTTTTCCTCCAGACCTAACAATGGTCATAATGACCAAACTGCTCAATTTTAGTTTTGTCAGACCACAGGACATGTCTCCAAAAATGTAGGTCTTTGTTCCTTTGTGCATTTGTAAATATTAATCTGGCTTTTATATGTTTCTTTTGGAGTAATGGCTTCTTCCTGGCAGAGTGGCCTTTCAGCCCATGTTTATACAGTACTCGTTTCACTGTAGATAATGACACAATCTTTCCAGCTTCTATCTTCACAAGGTCTTTTGCTTTTGTTCTTGGGTTGATATGAACATGTTGGACCAAAGCACATTCATCTCTGAGACACAGAACCCTTCTCCTTCCTGAGCAATATGATGGCTGGACATTCCCATCTTCTTTTGAACTTCGGTATAATTGTTTGTAAAGATGAACAAGGCACCTTCAGGTATCTGAAAATTGTCCCCAAGGAGGATCTAGACTTGTGACAGTCCACAATTCTCTTCCTGATATCTTGACTGATTTCTTTAGACTTTTCCATGAGGTTACACACTGAAGCAGTGTGTTTCTGGTGTGCTTTAAAATACATCCACAGATGTGTCTCTAATTAACTTAGATGTTGCCAGTTATCCTATTAGAAGCTTCCAAAAACATGACATCATCATATGGGCTGTCCCAAATTGTTTAAATACATAGTAATCCAAGTGTATGGAAACTTCTGACTTTGCAGAAAGTAATAAAATGCCTTAAAAATTCTCTCTCATTGTTCTGGCATTTGGCAAATGTAAATAATTTTGGTTCCTAAATGACCTAAAACGGGGAAGGTTTATTCTGATTTCATGTCAGAGAGTGAGAAAAACCTGCAGATGGGGCTTTTTACATACTGTAGTGTATGGAAACTTTCCGTAAATTACTTATTCGATGTTTTTCATGTATCATCACTTTGTGCTTTGATTCTTTCTATGCACATGCACTTTATATCTGTTTATTATTTATAACTGGTATACACATTTTTTGTTATAATGTCAAGTAATCGATATGCACTTCATTTACATGTATTCATTTCCTGCACTATTGCACTTTTTATACACTTTATTATTTGTAATGTAATGACTTTTATGTAATATTGTTGTTTAATATCCACATTTTTATCCTGGACTTTTATTTATCCTATTGATATTAGATTTGTCTTGTTACACTGTTTTGTATTCCTTCAATTATTGACACTTATCCTCAGTTTGATTTGGGGTTTTATGTTGTTTAGTGGTTCTCCAACTGCTGATTTCTCGTACTTAGGTTCATATTATTTTGTCTCACATATGTCAGACACCATGTTTTTGGTTACTTATCTTTGTGCGCACGTGCCGATCACTGACGCTGTGCCGACGCATGTGCATTAGGTTCCTGTCGATTGAAATGGTTGTCAGAGGCTCGGAGTGGGTGGCGCTGGCATTGGGTCACTTCACCTGACCCTCCTAGTGTCTGTTGTGCCTTATATAGCATTATTGTTCTGTTATCTCATTTTGGTTTTTCCTTATATATTCTTTCTTATATATTTTTTTGTTAATATATATTTAAGGGGTATTGTCTTATTTATTATTATTATTTATTTTAGAGCGCCATTGATTCCAGGGCGCTGTACATTCAAGGGGGGTTATATACATAACATATGTCAACTAGTACAATGATAACAATGAATGACTTACAACTAGCACAACAGAGGGAGAGAGGTCCCTGTCCACGAGGGCTTACATTCTACAGTGGAGGAGGAAAGAGACAGAAGGTGAGGGGCAGACATGTTTGTGGGGAAGTACAGTGGCAGCAGGGTTATTGTAGGTTTTAGACTATCCTGAAGAGATTGTTTTTCAGGTTGCTTTTGAACCTGGTGAAGGTGGAAGAGAGTCTGATGTGTTGGGGCAGTGAGTTCCAGAACTTGGGGGAAGCACGGGAGAAGTCTTGGAGACGATTGTGTGAGGAGCTGATAAGAGGAGAGAGGAGAAGAAGGTCCTGTGAGGAGCGGAGATTGCATGAGGAGAGGTCTCTGGAGATTAGGGCAGAGATGTAAGGAGGGGAGAGTGTATGGAGAGCCTTGTAGGTCATTATTTATCTATTGTTGTAGTCTTTATTTCTGTCTTTATCTATGCGGGTTGCCATCTTTTTAGTTATTTACTATTTTTGCCATTTTTACACATGCATAGTACGCATCAGGCGATCATTTTGTACGTGGGACGGTCAGGTGCAGTTGTTAATTGTTGTCCTCATGCCTGACCCTCCTGACATGTTCTGATGGGTTGTTGGGCATGTTGTTGGCCCTATCCACATAATCAGACAGGTGTTTTCCATCGTAATATTCTTCCCATTGGTCTTCTTTTGAATAGTGAGTATGTTCACTTATTCATTACTAAAAGATATTCAACTCCATTGATTCAAATGCCGAGTGTAAAATGTATTGATATGAATCCAATGTGCTCCATACAGAAGAAATTACTTTTTAGTGACTGAAAATGACGTGTCATCTGGAAGGACCTGATTCTTATAAGTCACAATAATAGAAGATCATAGAGGGCATATGGAGAAACCGTCTGGCTCCGATTTCCCTACACGGCTATGGCCATTTTCTCCATATGTCGTCTATGATCTTCTATTATTGTGATGTATAAGAATAAGGTCCTTCCGGATCACTAAAAAATTATTTCTTCTGTATGGAGCACATTGGATTTGTATCAATGACATTTGAATCAAAGAGGTGTGGTTGAATATGTTTTATTAATGAAAGGACTTCCAAACCCATCAACCAGCATCCATGAACGGTCAGTTCCTAGTGAGTGCCATCTGAACACAATAGATACACTTGTTCATTACCCCTTGACAAAGCCAGAGGGGAAACGTGAATTAGGGTTCAGCGCCTTATTTCGGTCTGTATTTTGCCATCTTGCCCTGTTTTTTCTCCTTTCTTGTATTCCTCCACATATCCCCTTTCTTACATTTTCACACTGACAGAGTCATTTCACATTATAGGTTGCATTTAATTATACGTTTTTTTATGTTTGTACAGATGTTGGTATAAGTGGGTTATGTTTCTGATTATTGGGCATATACTGCACGTTCCAAAATACCTTTTTGTTTTATATTTTTTCATATTTGTCTTCTAAATAAAGTTGTCAGATTTATCATATCTTTGGAGGTTGCTGTATTTTAGGTGTACTTTGCAGGCTTCATCAACCTCTACTAGGTATAAGGCCATTTAGTGTGTGGAGACTTTCTGCCACCTTCTGGCAGACTCAGTAATGATCGTCAACGTCTGATTTCTCGAACACGTCTCAAAATAGGTAAAAGACAACACAATCTGCTTGTACATGTAGATGTATATAGAAGACTGTCAGAGGTTTTAGATGTGAAGGTAGAGAGTGCAGGGCATTGGACTGAAAGCCAACCCATAAGGACAATAGCACTTCAGCGATAGTCTGTATGTACAATGCGGGCCACCCATGCAGATGCCATAGGGCAAGTGATGACAGGGGACCTTGCTCATTTTGGCTGTAGCCCTTAAAGTGTTAAATCCTGTTCATTACCATCCACTCTACAAAGGACCATAAATATGATCACAGAAGAATGAGGGCATAAGTCCACGGATCATAGCAAAGAGATGGGACAAGCAAGCAGCAAGTCATATTGCCTCCCAGTTAGGGCTGCAGTGGTGTTAATTGCACTTGTAAGAGAGCCCATCTTTTGGTCTTGGGACTCCCTTACCTCTATGTACACCATGAGTCAAGGTTGAGCTTTCAGCATCATGTAATGATGGTCTATGCACTTTATAAGGATATTGCATGCAAACAAAAAAGATCAAGGTAGTGAAACAATAGTCACGGCAGATAAGTATATCTGTTGTGTCCAGAGACAGAGATGAGCGAGCAGTAAAAAGTTCTAGTTCGATTAGAACCTCGAACTTTAGTGCGTTCGATTCTAGGTTCTATTCGAACTAGAACTCGAACTCCATTAAAGTCAATGGGAGAAGATGTTCTGGTAAATTTTTATACCTATACAGGTGAGGAGAAGCTGGAATTACCTACCATAACAGTAAACTGGATACCTGGAACAACTTAGTGAAGAAAATTTGGCTCTAAAAAAATTGAGAGGCTAAAATACTTAATTCCTTTCAATGGCTAACGGAAAAGATGCGGACAGCTTGCAAGCAGGGGCGTAGGTATAGGAGGTGCAGAGGTAGCAGCTGCTATGGGGCCTTGCATCCTGAGGCGGCCCATAATCCCCTTTGACACATAGGAGATTTGGAGACAGTGTGTTATACAATTACTGAACCCCAAAAACTGCAAAAACTGAAGTTTTCTGCACTGAGTATGATTTAGCAAACCCAAGCACTCTGTGTAATATATATCCATATATATGAGAGTTAGATGTTATGTGAGACTGCAAATGTCGCCAAATAACAGCTTCTGGGTGTGGGAAAGATGCAGCCAGCAACACCAAACTCAAAACTATTGCTGTCTATGGAGAGGAAAATGCCATTTAACTAAGATCAGTCTCTGCAGTACAGAGAGTGAGCTGAATATGGCGTTCACAAGGCAATACAGTGAAATATATATAACATGGTCATGTGATTTTGGCAGCCAATGAGAGCCCTACGCCTCAGCGATGACAGTTTTGACATTCTGTGCTCTGCAGTGATTGGATGGCCGCCAAAAGTGCAGAAAGGCGCTGAAAATGAAACTGAACTAAAACTAGAACTAGAACTTTACTTGAATCAACAGTAAAATGTTTGCTTCGAGTTCTAAAAATTAGAGAAGTTCTACTAGAGCTTAACTTTTCTAGAACGGTTCAATTGACACTAGTCCAGTAGTGTGAGGCCATATACGCTCTATACATTGTGTTAAAGCTGCTGATAATCTGCTGGATCCACAGAAAGCAGATGTGCCTTCTTAAAAGGACACTTTGGAGGGCAATTCAGCAGGTCCCCTCTAGTATAGCTCTATTGGGCACTGATGTCCTTACATTCATATCTCAATCCTAATCAAGAAAACAGAAATGCTAAGAAACATACTCATTTCTGAGCTGCCCGGGGTGCATTGCCAGCCTCTAAGCTAATGTCTGCTTTCCTCTGTGGTAGATACCACCCTATTATCATACTTACCAACTCTCCCTGATAGTCAGGGAGACTCCCTGATAAGGGGGAATCCTCCCGGTCTCCCTGAAGAGCTGGTAAATCTTCTGCTTGGTAGGTTTGCCACCAATCTAGTAAACCACTGGCAGGGATGGTTTTACTGCCAGGGGGCCAGTGCTGGTATTTTATTTATTTTATTTGTACCGGCCATGTCAAGTACTGGTAAATTTTAGAATATACTCTTGGGCAGCCTATTAGGGTATGTTCACACGGTTTATTTGGACGCTGTTTCAATGCTGATTTTTCATCACCCAAAATGGCATCAAAACCTCGCCTGAAACACGCTTCTTCAGAAGAGGTTTTAATGAGGTTTTGGGCGTTTTGGTTTCCAGCCATACAAATTAATAGCCGGGGCAAAACCCGTGTGAAAAATGCTCTAAAAATGCGCCGCGCACTATATACAATAGTGCAGCACATATGGCTGAAAAGGGGCCATAGTCACAAGTTGACAATGTTTGTCGGTGGTTTTAGCCTAAGGCTATATAGCAGCTAAACCACTTTATATATCTGAGCACTTTCTTACTGACTGTGGGTTGCTCCTCATATAGTGGTGGTGCCAGGGTAAAGCTTCATGAAAGACCACATTGTAGCTCGGCTCTGAAGGAAAGCTGACTGATGTGCTGTTACCCAGCTTGGATGCTGGTTAGGAGATCCAGCGGCCAGTAAAGCTGAAGGATACCACATCCCTTATCAGCTTTCCTCTAAAGCTGTTGCACAGATGTGACAAGGGGGTGTAGCTTTATGCAAAAGAGGGCATGTCATGTAAAACAGAGGGTATGGCCCACTCAAACCATCAAGGCGGCAAGCTGCAATTCAAAATCTCCCTGAAGGCCACTTCCAAAAGTTGGCAAGTATGCCTATTATACCGAAATGAATACACAGTCTTTATTGAGAGTTTAAAACCTCAACTCATCATTTACAGGCATTAGCTTCAGATATCACATAACACTCCAAGCAGGTCAAGTAGATATATATATATTTCGCTGTGAAAGATTCTTCAGGGGTCTCCACTGTGGACTGGACACTGCTGGAAGAATCAGATGAATGGGAGGATCATGCTGCCTATGGTTTCTTATTGAAGACAGTTGGTGCGGTCTCATTACTTGGCTCTTCCATAACTTGAAAGGGTTTGTTGGACAGAGCGGCCTCTCTCATCTTGTAATAAACAAATTCATTTTCCTGGAACATCCTCAGTTCCATTTCTGTCTGACCGCGCATCATCTATAGAGAAATGTTCCAGAAGTTATAACTACAAACTACTCACAAACAAATAATGTGTCACATCCTCCCAGATAACAGCCTATATTATATGCACAATGTCTGGCTACTCCAATAGACCCAGGTTTTGACAATATATTGGGTTGTGGTCATACAAGACTATGAAATATAACAACTATAAAATAGTTCCCTATGTACTATAATACTGCCCCTATGTACAAGAATATAACTACTATAATACTGCCCTCTATGTACAAGAATATAACTACTATAATACTGCTCCCTATGTACAAGAATATAACTACTATAATACTGCCCCTATGTACAAGAATATAACTACTATAATACTGCTCCTATATACAAGAATATAACTACTATAATACTGCCCCCTATGTACAAGAATATAACTACTATAATACTGCTCCCTATGTACAAGAATATAACTACTATAATACTGTTCCCTATGTACAAGAATATAACTACTATAATACTGCCTCCTATGTACAAGAATATAACTACTATAATACTCCTCCTATGTACAAGAATATAACTACTATAATACTGCCCCCTATGTACAAGAATATAACTACTGTAATACTGCTCCTATGTACAAGAATATAACTACTATAATACTGCTCCCTATGTACAAGAATATAACTACTATAATACTGCTCCTATGTACAAGAATATAACTACTATAATACTGCTCCTATGTACAAGAATATAACTATTATAATACTGCTCCTATGTACAAGAATATAACTACTATAATACTGCCCCCCTATGTACAAGAATATAACTACTATAATACTGCCCCCTATGTACAAGAATATAACTACTATAATACTGCTCCCTATGTACAAGAATATAACTACTATAATACTGCCCTCTATGTACAAGAATATAACTACTATAATACTGCTCCTATGTACAAGAATATAACTACTATAATACTGTCCCCTATGTACAAGAATATAACTACTATAATACTGCTCCTATGTACAAGAATATAACTACTATAATACTGTAATGCACCAAACTTCCGCTGGATAGCGTGTGCCAGCTTCCAAACCAGATAGAGGGGGGGAGTCCAGTCATCAGAATCTTTATAAAAAAGCTTTATTTGGAAATCTTAAAACATATTGTGCTAATTCATAGAAGGGAGTACACACTCAAGTTGGCATATATTCAGTACCCATCCCCTTGCCAAGAATATAACTACTATAATACTGCCCCCTATGTACAAGAATATAACTACTATAATACTGCTCCCATGTATATTAATATAACTACTATAATAGTGCCCCATTGTACAAGAATATAACTACTATAATACTGCCCCATGTACAAGAATATAACTACTATAATACTGCCCCTATGTACAAGAATATAACTACTATAATACTGCCTCTATGTACAAGAATATAACTACTATAATACTGCCCCCCTATGTACAAGAATATAGCTACTATAATACTGCCCCTATGTACAAGAATATAACTACTATAATACTGCCCCTATGTACAAGAATATAACTACTATAATACTGCCCCCTATGTACAAGAATATAACTACTATAATACTGCCCCCTATGTACAAGAATATAACTACTATAATGCTGCCCCTATGTACAAGAATATAACTACTATAATACTGCTCCTATGTACAAGAATATAACTACTATAATACTGCCCCCTATGTACAAGAATATAGCTACTATAATACTGTCCTCTATGTACAAGAATATAACTACTATAATACTGCTCCTATGTACAAGAATATTACTATAATACTGCTCCTATGTGGAAGAATATAACTACTACAATACTGCTTCTATATACAAGAATAGAATGACTATAACACCACTCTTATGTACAACAATATAACTACTACACTGACAAGCAAAATGGTAACATTGTTTCAATCTTTTGACTGCTAAGGTCCATATCTACCCATTCACTACAGCTTTGAACGTGAGACTATCATCATTTTATGGATAATCATCTCGGTTATCTCATACACAAATTTGACTTGCAACTATTTAGCATATAGTTATTTATGCAGATTCTTGTCATATACAGTAACTGCATTGTTACTGTTTTGCTCCAGGTGGTGGAACAATTTTTTTCTTCTTGTTACTACAAATTACAAACTGTTCTCACATTCCCTATTAGCTCAGTGTGTTATTAGGCTGATTCCCAAACGAAAGTTCACTGGTTCGAGCAGCATGAAGAAGGTTTCCCAAGAAAAGAGAAGCAGCATCATCCACCTCATCGATAGCGTCTCTGGGCCAAGAAAATTGCCAAACTGCATCATGTGAGGCCCTGACAGTGGGAAGAATAGGAAATGAAGTTCACCCATCCATTCAAAGGTCAAGAGGTTGACGTCCAGGGGAAATATCAGAGTCAACAAGTCGCTCATCACAAGGGCTATCAATTCTGGCTCGACAAATATGGCAGTGGAGGCAGCTCGTAGGCTTCATAATAGTGAGATCCCAGATGTCCAGGCAAGCACCGTGCGATGCACATTATAGAAGTCTAGAATGTTGACCCGAAAAAAGGTGAAGAAGTCTCGACTTCAATACCATCATAAGAAGCACCGGCTCAAGTTGGCAAAAAAAGCACAAAAAGTGGATAGCAGAAGACTGGAAACAGGGGACTTGGAGCGATGAGATGAATTTCAATAGACCCGGCTCTGATGGGGGCAAATAGGTCTGGAAGAATCAAGAGAAAAGGGGGCTAATGGATCGGGAAATTGAAGGAACTATCGAGTTTAGTGGAGGAAGCCTGAGGATATGGGGGTGTTTCACAGTCAAATATGTTGGATACTTTGACCAGGATCGATGTTGATCTCAATGCTGAGCTCTATGTGAGGGTCCTACAAGATGAGTTTCTTCGTACACTCCAGTTTATGGGGATGAAGAGGGCAACATAGTGGTCCAGCAGGACAATGACCTGAAGCAGACGTTGCAGACAAGGTTGGAGAAGGAAGGGTTCAATGACAATGAAGTAGAGCTATGGGATTGGCCCCTACAATCCCCAGACCTCAACCTAATGGAACACTTATGGGTAGGGTTGAGGAAAAAGCTGTATTCGTACCCAAATGAATCGACCGGTATGCACCAACATTGGGAACGAGTAGAAGAGACCTGAGATTAGAATTCTGCCGAGACATGCTTAAATCTGATTGAGGGCATGCCAGAAGGCTTCAGGCAGTGTTTAGAGCCAAAGGTGGATTTACAAAACACTAGCAAAATAACATTTAGATTTTTAGGAGCAAAACAGTAACAATGCAGTTACACAACAACAATCTGCAGAACTAAGCATATGCTAAATAGTTGCAAGTCAAATTTATGTATGAGATAACCGAGATTGTCTATAAAATGAAGGGAGTCTCATATTCAAAGATGTGTTGGATGGTGAGATATGGAGACGGAAATTCATATAATATGTATAATACAGCTTTGATCCATTATTTACATATAAAGCTCAGGGACAAATGAAGCTTACTCACCTCCAGATCCTTAGTAATGGGGTGGGTGGGACCATGAGTAATTAGAAGAACAGCAAAAGCCTTGCAGATCATCCCATGGCCAACTTCAATAAGCCCAGCATGCCAGTGTGTGACTCCTGCCCTCATTATCGCCATCCCAAGCTGAGCATTGTTTGGATGGTATATTTTTCTGTTGGGAAATTATTAATATTTTAGAGGGCTTCAATGTATCCAGTGTAATGCTAAATTTCATGCAACATGTCCATATATATATATAGAATTGCACTGCATCAGTTTCCTTCTCTCCATATAGAAGTGTAAACATATGACCAAACCTTTTGGACAAGGCCATATTGTTATAATAACACCCAAGTAATAGTGCCAAACGTGCCTAAAGAGCTGGTCACAGAATACCACCATAGAGTGCTTCTATAAATGTACCATATAATGCTTATTTGTGCTGTATAGTGTATATAGTACTACCCAAATAGTACCCTCAAACAAATTTAAATAATACAACTAACCCAACCATTAATATTTTTTTTTACCAAAAAAGCTCCAAGGAAAGAAAAAGAGGGTGAAAATGCTTTATAGAGATATCTGGTGGTAGAGAAACAATGGTGACAAATATATGCACTACAATATAACGCCCTAAGAATTGTTGTATGAAAAAATCATGATATCAACCTCATAAAAACACGGGTATAACAGCTCAGCCAGGAGTTAGTTACATTTTGAAAGTTGACTTACATGGCATGTACCAATATTTGGCACTAGAGACACTTTTACTTTATCATTTTGGAAGATAAAATAGAGTAGTATTTTGCATCCATTGATCCATGGCACATTGCCCGTAATACTTCCTACCAGATGGTTCTCCTGAAGAATCAGTACCAAGTACCAACCACTATGTAATAGTATAACATCATTCATTTTTTATAAATCAATCCCTTATTTCCTTTTAATTTATCTTCAGCTTTAGCTACTTACAAATAGCCGTCCACCATTTTCTTGGCATTCTCGGCAGCTTCCTCAAACATCTGCAGATAGGACAGCACCTCGGAGGCTATGCTGAGGATCTGAAGCATGTAAATATTGGTGTCTGCCAAAACGGGTTCCTGTCTCTTGAGACATTCACGACACAGTTTCACCACCTGTTACCGAATTGTAAAAACGTATTTTAGTAAAAATTGTAACCGTATTGTAACCATAAGTGAAGTTAAGTTGGCCAAAGATAAGAAGACTTTGGGCCCACTTACACTGGCTGGCGAATGAGCATGAACATTTTTATTACCAGTACATTCGACAACATGTGAAAGTGGGAAAATGTACAACAAAAACAATCTCCCCTCCTTCCTCCTCCCAACAGTAATACAAAAAGTATGTGTCATTGATAGGGACTATGGCCATCTCCACCCATGAAGTGGTGGAACCATTGGTGGCTATACATGGCAGCAGCCTTTTGATAGGTACTAATGGCCATTTCCACCCATAAAGTGGGGGAAGCACTGCTGGCAATACATGGCAGCAGCCCTTTGATAGGGACTTATGGCCATCTCCACCCATGAAGTGGAAGAAGCACTGGTGGCAATAAATGGCAGCAGCCCTTTGATAGGGACTTATGGCCATCTCCACCCATGAAGTGGTGGAAGCACTGGTGGCAATACATGGCAGCAGCCCTTTGATAGGGATTTATGGCCATCTCCACCCATGAAGTGGTGGAAGCACTGGAGGCAATACATGGTGGCAGCCCTTCTGTTTTCTACTGAGTGACACAAAAAGATCATGGAGATAAAATGGTGTCACCCACTGCTGTTGACAAAGGTTGCTAGGTGATTGTCACACTGTAGCTTGAGGACCATGTGGTGGTTGTGTCTTTAACAAAGTTTCTGTAAGGCTTGGTTTACATCTGCGTCGGAGGTTCTGTTGCAAAGGTAGAACCATATCCAATTTTCAATGGACAATAAGGTCCATCAGATTTTTGCCATAGTGTCTGTCACTTTACTGGAAAAAATGCAGTGCTATTTTTTCTGTCATTCCCAATGAAACTTACAACCAAATTTTTGAACGGAATCTCCGACGCAAGTGTGAACTAAACCTAACCAACACTTTTGTAATGAAGATACAGTAACATTAGCCAAAATTAGAAAATATCTACACACCTCATGATAGGAACCTTCAGTCCGAGCTTTGTCTATTTTTTCCAGAGTGTTCTTTGAGAATTGTATGACTTCCTTCACCACATTTTCTGCAGGCTGCAAAA
Source organism: Phyllomedusa bahiana (assembly GCA_025379985.1). Classification (NCBI taxonomy): domain Eukaryota; kingdom Metazoa; phylum Chordata; class Amphibia; order Anura; family Hylidae; genus Phyllomedusa; species Phyllomedusa bahiana. The sequence continues at coordinate 13,684 of JAODAL010022810.1, forward strand.
TAAATGAAATAAGCTTGTATATCAAAGTGCATTTGAGGGAAGTTTTGAAAATCTCTATCTTGATTCCTATTCTGTAATCATTTAGCAGAATGAACTTTCTGATAAACCCTTCCATAATTCATTAGGGTACATATCCAGAATACTAAACTGGATACTCTACAGCAGGGGTGTTATACTCAGGCCCATGGGCCAAATCTGGCCTGCAGTGTCATTATATTAGTCCTGCAAATAATGGCCAGGCAGTGTACAGAGAAGAAGAGAAAGATGCCAGGAGCTGTCATTAAACTGCTCTCACTCAGCCCCACCCTACTGAATAGAGCAGAGAAGGGACCACATGGCAGGAGAAACAACTCAGACAGTGGGATGACTGATAATTGGAGTTATTTTTGAGCCCCAGCATCTCTGCAGACAGCAGGATATTCCAAACGGAGACCCTCTGCTGATTAGCCCACGACTTTGTCCAAGTTTTTAATTTTTGCTTAATGTGTATTTGAATTTTACACCTCTGTACTAGAGCACACCTTTATCCTACTCTCATAATAGATCACAGCTAGGTAAAAATAGAAAATATAGGAAAACAGTATTTTTATATTTTTTGCACTGTTCTGCACTTTTTCTGGTGGTTAACACTGACCAAACCATTTATGGATGGAAACATGTTTGAGTTGTTTTATGGCGTTTGGTGCTTTAGGGGGAGTTTTAGGAAATTGTGGAGGGACAATTGGTGGGGCTGTCCTCTTCGCGGCCATTACTCCATATAGGGAGAGATATACAAGGCATTTAAAGGGATAATTTCTATATTTTTTTCAGGATATTACCACTACTCATACATCTAATGGAGGATATAGTGTTTAGATTTGAGTAAACTTTTCACTGAAAAACGAAAATGAATTGGCAGTAAATTTCTATTTAATTAATTACTGAAAGTTTCCTAAGTCATGTTTGTACTCCTGCTTAGGGATGGATTTATATACCCGGAATTCATTATCTTTCTCAATTATAATTCTCTATCCCCTTTGGGGTACCTTATTGTCTATTACTCTTCCAGTACACTGTCTTGTGTTTGGGCTTAATTTTATATGGCTTTCTTTTTATTGTATACATAATAAAAGTTATGTTTTAGTCTTAGGTGCCTTTGGCTTCTGTGAATATATTCTATACTGGGCTTCAGTACAAGACTTTTCTGTTTTCTGTGAATTATTTGAAATATAAACAGCCAAGAATATAATTATCCACTAAGTGTTTTCACAGATCGGGAGAGTGTCTATCTGTACCCAGAAAACCGAACTATATTATACTATAGTCTCTTTATCTTTCTTGTACCCACATCTTAATAATGCTCCTCCAGATATTTAATTGTAAAGATACTGTGTGATATCGCCAGTGGAGGCGGCTTACAAGTTACCCTAATGGACATATCTTTTATAATGCTTAACAGGATTTATATGGTGCCAGCTAGGTTACATGTAACATCCTGTGATATGTCCGGTGGGTGATATAGGATCTTTATGGACATGGGCTTCTACCTCTGCATATGGTGGACTTGCTATAGGGTTAAATGGATCCAGAGACCTTTAACTCCTTAACGACCGCCCGCCGACTTTAGAAGTCGGCCGGTGCGGGTCACTCATCTGCAGCGACGTCTTTAGACGTCGCTGCAGACACCGTAGTTTGCGGCGCCTGGGCGCCGCAGCTGCGCTGGGATCAGGGCTGTACTACACAGCCCTGATCCCAGAGCATCTCCTGCGAACACCGGGCAGAGGGGGGAAACCTCTGCAACCCGGTGCTTTAACCCTTTGATTGCGGCGGTGAGTTGCTGCAGCGCAATCAAAGGGTTTCCCCTGCTCTGTCGGGTGATCGGAACACCCAGTGACCTGACAGAGCCCGGGGAACGGCTGCACAGTCAGTCCTGGGGACCTAGAGTAGCCCCAGGGCTATCTGTGTAACAAGCCACTGACCAGGGCAGACTGTGTGCTGTCCTGATCACTGCCTGTGTCAGACTGACACAGATTAGAATGTATTAGCATATGGACACTTGTCACCTATCACAAAAGTGGGGGTCTGACTTCCCTCTCTAAATTTGCTGTAGCCTTGTTCTTGTCATTGGTGGGAGTCCAAATGGTGGATAGGTGGATAAGCCCTCAAGTTGAAGATCACTCCTTTTGGTGACATGTTTGAAGCCTTTATTAACAAAATTCTCATGTATGAAAAGTTTCATGTCTTTAGACAAGACAATATTTTAATATGAACTCCTTATACTATTAAAAAGTCCCAAATATAACTTATAACTGTCACGTCCGTGCCATTTGGCCCTGGTCGCCGGCTACAGCCGCGGCGATTATAACTGCGGCCTTGCCGCCTTTGTGTGAACACTTCCCTGTAGCCTCATACCTTGATTGATTTCTGGTCGACGCCTTAGCCAGAAATCCTCCAGCACTCATAGGGGTTAATCTGCTCCCTGGATTGACAGGTCCTTCCACCTATCCTAGCTCCTCTACTTCTACCCCTTTCCTATATATAGCCTCTTCTTCCTCTTCTCTATGCCTGCTATACTGCGTGCCTTTATAGTTAGCCTGTCATATTGTTGTTTCTCTGTGCTATTGATCTCTGCTTGTTTCTGGTTTCTCCCTTTGCCTCACGATTCTGTACCGCGCTGCGCCCCTGTTATTGACTTGGACAGTCCGACTACCGGTTCTGTGTTCTTTGTTTGTTTGTCTTTGTCTGTGCACGCTGCTCAGTGTAGCCTTCAGTCTTCTGGTTGGGGCCGGCCTGTTAAGGAGTCGGGTTCCCCAAAAGGCAGGGACAGAGGCTGGGATCAGTGTCAGGGCCTCACTTGTCCGTGTCTTGTGTGCGTCCCTGACCATCCCTAACATTATAGCAGGCCATTATTCCAAACAAATTCCCCGGCGGTTCAGGATGAACACCGATCTATCGGTTTCTGACCGCTTGGACGAATTAACTACCCAGTTTCAGGGCATGGCAGGTCTTATGTCCCAGATATCGCTTCGCTTGGACGCCATGTCTACCCCAGCCCCTGATCCAGTCGTCCCATCTGTACCCACACTTGCTCCTAGGCCTCTAGGACAATACTTGCAGCACAAACCTAACATGCGGTTACCTGACTGCTTCGACGGTAACCCTGATAAATTTCGGACCTTCAGGGAATCCTGCCGTCTGTTTTTTCAGTTTTCCCATTTTTCCTCTGAAGCTGAAAAAGTCGCCATGGCGGTGTCACTCCTCCAGGGACCACCGCAGGTGTGGGCACTAGGCATACCCCCGAGGCCCAGGAATGGAGATCGGTGGACTAATTCTTTCTAGCGCTGGGACAGATTTATGATGACCCCAACCGGGCGGCTTTAGCTGAAACCCATCTCCTGTCCATCCAGCAGGGTCGCCGCTCGGCTGAGGATTACTGCTCCGAGTTCCGCCAATGGAGTTCAGTAATTGGGTGGCCTGACCAACCCCTCAAAACCCTCTTTAGACAAGGGCTGTCCGAGGCAGTGAAGGATGCTATGGTCAGCCATCCTATTCCAGAGACTTTAGGGGACTTAATGACTTTGGCTATCTCTATTGACCGGAGGGTGAGAGAGAGACGCAGGGAAAGGATTGGGGGGTCCACTGGGCAGTTCAGGGCTGACTCTCCTGTCCAACCTTTCTCTGCTGGTTTTCCTACTTCTCCTCCACTACCTTCGCCATCTCCCGCTTGGGGTGCAAGAGAGGAACCTATGGTATTGGGCTCCACGTCGGCAGCTATCAGAAGGAAACATCGGGTGGAAAACGCGTTGTGCTTCTACTGTGGAGAGTCCGGTCATGTCCTGAGGAGCTGCCCCACCAGGCCCAAGTCTCCGTGGGAAAGCAACAAACGCCTGAAGAACGTCAGGAAGGATAACTCAGGCGTACAGGTACCCCCTAACTTGGATAACAAGCTTTCCTTGCCTGTAACTCTAATCTTCGGGGTTAAGAGTTTTGCTTGCCATGCCTTGATCGATTCGGGGGCTGCCGTCAATTTTATTAGCATGGCGGTGGCTAAAGCCTTAGGTTTAGAGCTAATTCCACTATGCTCTCCCTTTTTGGTTTCAGGCGCAGATTCTACCCCCCTAATGGAGGGAAGGATAAGATACCGAACTACCGAAATAACCCTGAATGTTGGATGTTTGCATTTTGAACTACTGTCTTTCTTTGTCATGGAGGGACTTACCATGGACATTATTCTAGGGTTACCCTGGTTACGCCTCCATAACCCGGTGTTTGACTGGAGGACTGCTGAGTTGATAAAATGGGGGAACTCATGTGGTGATCATTTGAAAACTGTACAGTCTTTGGTATGCTCCATAAACGATAACCATCCCATTCCGATTTTGTCTCTGATTTCAAAGACGTCTTTGATGAGACCGTTGCGGACACCCTGCCGCCGCATCGGCCTTATGACTGTGCTATAGATCTCGTTCCGGGTGCGAAGTTGCCTAGGGGTCGTATCTTTAACTTATCCACCCCGGAACGAGAATCTATGCGTCAATATATTCAGGAGAGATTGGAAAAGGGTCATATACGACCGTCTATCCCGCCGGTAGGAGCTGGGTTTTTCTTTGTCGAGAAAAAAGATGGAGGCCTGCGTCCTTGTATTGACTATAGGGAACTCAATAAGATAACAATTAAAGACCAGCATCCACTTCCCCTGATCCCGGATCTTCTTAATCAGGTTGTGGGCGCCCAATGGTTCTCCAAAGTCGACCTTCGGGGGGCGTACAACCTGATTCGAATCAGAGAAGGGGACGAATGGAAGACGGCCGTTAATCCCCCTGAGGGGCATTTGAATACTTAGTCATGCCTTTCGGTCTTTGTAATGCACCTGCCGTCTTCCAACGATTTGTTAATGACATTTTCAGGGACCTTCTAGGTCGTTTTGTAATTGTGTATCTAGATGACATCCTCATATTTTCCCCGAATTACGATACCCATCGAGATCATGTCAGGGAGGTCCTCTCCAGGTTACGTCAGAATCAACTATGCGCCAAATTGTCTAAATGTTTGTTCGGAGTCCAGGAGATAGGGTTCCTGGGGTACATATTGAGTCCCAGCTCTATAAGTATGGATTCACAAAAGGTTTCTGCCATCACTGAGTGGGTACGGCCTACCACCTTAAAAGAGATCCAACGTTTTTTAGGTTTTGCTAACTATTATCGCAAATTTATTAAGAATTTTTCCCTGATTGTTAAACCCCTTACTGACCTTACTAAGAAAGGGAGTGACCCCACCTCCTGGGCACCAGAAGCCGAGCAAGCATTTGTTACACTGAAAAAATGTTTTTCGTCTGCACCTGTCTTGGTCCACCCTGACCCAGAACAACCCTTTGTTGTGGAAGTAGATGCGTCAGAAACGGGTGTAGGGGCCGTCCTGTCTCAGGGGACTGAACCTTATACCAATCTCAGACCCATCGCCTTCTTCTCCCGAAAATTCTCTACCGCTGAGATTAACTATGATATTGGTAACAGGGAATTGCTCGCCATTAAATGGGCTTTCGAAGAGTGGAGACACCTTCTGGAGGGGGCTAGACATAGAGTAACTGTTCTTACAGATCATAAAAATCTGTTATATCTTGACAATGCTAAGCGATTGAACCCTCGTCAAGCGCGATGGGCCTTGTTCTTTACTAGGTTCAACTTTGTAGTAACCTACCGTCCAGGGGCTAAGAATGTTAAGGCCGACGCCTTGTCTCGAAGTTTTGGTATGAGTGACTTCTCAGAGGAGGAACCGGGGAATATCCTTGCTCCGGGAGTAGTCGTGGCTACCCTTACCACAGATTTAGTCTCTGCTATTGCGAACTCTCAAGGCTCGGTCCCACCCGGACTACCCCCCGGTAAACTTTTTGTTCCATGTCACCTTCGTTTGAAAATTCTGGAGGAGGTTCACTCCTCAGTTTTGTCTGGGCATCCTGGCATCGCGGGCACCGGATACCTTCTGTCCCGTACCTATTGGTGGCCTTCATGGCAGCGTGATGTGAAAGAATTTGTTACTGCTTGTGAGACCTGTGCCAGGGCAAAGGTACCCCGACGCCTCCCCGAGGGATTATTGCACCCCCTCCCGTTGCCCAATAGGCCCTGGTCTCACATCTCAATGGATTTCATCACCGATCTTCCCCCCTCCAAGGGTAGATCGGTGATTTGGGTGGTGGTAGACCGATTCTCTAAAATGTGTCATCTCATTGCTTTGAGGAAATTGCCTTCAGCCAAACTCCTCGCTGATTTATTTGTCCGTCATATACTTAGACTCCATGGTATTCCCTCCAACATTGTATCTGACAGAGGGGTACAGTTTGTGTCGAGGTTCTGGAGAGCATTCTGTGGTAAATTGGGCATCTCTCTGTCCTTCTCATCCGCCTTTCATCCCGAGACTAACGGGCAAACTGAGAGACTTAACCAGTCGCTAGAACAATACCTCAGATGCTACGTTTCGGAATGCCAGGAGAGGTGGAATGAATTTTTGCCCATGGCAGAGTTCGCCCTTAACAATCATGAGAATTCCTCAACCAAACTCTCCCCCTTTTACTGTAATTATGGGTTTCACCCCAGATATTCCGCCGCTACAGGTTGCGAATCTAAACTCCCTAGTGTCAAATCCGTCATTAAGCGACTGTGCACAGTCTGGGCTAGGAGTCATGAGACTCTAGAAAAAGCCCAAGCTCAGCAAATCTATTACGCTAATAAAAAACGCCGACCTGGACCTGAATATGTAATTGGCGACAAGGTGTGGCTCTCGACTAAAAATCTCCGTCTTCGGGTGCCATCTACTAAGTTCGCCCCCCGGTTTATCGGTCCATTCATTATCACTGAAATTATTAACCCGGTATCTTTCAGACTCCGCCTTCCAAGTTCACTCCGTATCCATCCGGTATTCCACAAATCTCTCCTAAACAAGTACATTCCCGCTGTGGTCGGTCGCCCTCCTCCTCATCCTGTGGTCATACAAGGAGAATTAGAATATGAAATAGAGCGTATTATCGACTCTCGCAGGGTTCAGAATGCCCGCCCCGTTATTGACTTGGACTGTCCGACTACTGGTTCTGTGTTCTTTGTTTGTTTGTCTTTGTCTGTGCACGCTGCTCAGTGTAGCCTTCAGTCTTCTGGTTGGGGCGGCCTGTTAAGGAGTCGGGTTCCCCAAAAGGCAGGGACAGAGGCTGGGATCAGTGTCAGGGCCTCACTTGTCCGTGTCTTGTGTGCGTCCCTGACCATCCCTAACAATAACATATCTCTTTAGATAGTCTGATTGTGGTGGGGAGTCTGAGGTTTATGTCATATTTTACAATCCTACTCTATTAACAGACTCAATGAGCCTTTGTAATTAGACCTATGTTAAATAAATGAATATAATGTTAGAATCAGTGGTCAGCTAGGTTTATATGTTATGGCGGTCTTCAGGTGTCTTAGTTTGGAGTGGTTGCATGGTAACGTCTCACAGGCTTTGCATATCAGATGACCATGTTATGCAGCCTTTGCTCATTGAGAGAAGGATTGGCTAATTGTTAGCCTCTCTATAAAGTTCTTGGCATAGCCGCATGAGAAGAACTGGATAGTGGAGGCTCGGTTCATTATTTCTTTTGTCCAGATTCTAGTGGTTTAACCTCTTACTGCCACAGCCAGTTTTGAACTCTATGATAGAGCCCCATTTTTTAAATCTGACAGGTGTCACTGTATGTGGGAATAACTTTTTAATGGTTTTATCTATACAAGTGATTCAAAGAATGTTTTCTTGTGATACATTGTGTTTTAAAGGGGTTGTCTCACTACATTGATTCATCTTACCTCAGTCCTGTTTTCTTGGTTTCATTTTGAATTCAGGGGCGTGTTTACTGGATTCTACTAGGCTGCAGTAGAAGCCAGGTCTGTAGCTATAGCAACCAGTGCTGGCAGCCTATCAGGAGAGATCAAACAGGTCTGTAGCTATAGCAACCAGCGCTAGCCATCTATCAGGAGAGATCAAACAGGTCTGTAGCTAAAGCGACCTGAGGAGCTGATGCAGCCCATATAATAATAGGTAGGATACTGTTAATGGACACATATTTCAAAGTGACTTGTTTTTGAAAGGTCTTTAACATAAAAAGCAAGTAATATAATACATAATAAGCTAGCAATACATTTTGGTCCATACAATTCTTGATTATTTGATGGGTTGTCATGGAGACCATCAGTACTCTGTGATTGTGCGGCGTAGTATTGATGGAGATCTCTCCCTCTGTCTTTCCCTTACACGCGTAGTCGTAATTGACCTAAAGTGATAGCGTTAGGGTCAGTTTCACGGATAGAGGTTCTGGTGTCAGGGACAGCTGTATGGTTAGATTTAGGGGACAATTCGAGGACAGTTAGTTAGGGACAGTTATCACTATTACTCTCTTGTTTCTAGATTGAACCAACATGTGAATCTTAACCAGCCATATACCTGTCACCATCCACCTGCTGTCTGTTTGCTAAGGTGAATCTTTCTAGAGATGAGTCTTTCTTGTTTTTTTATTGCTACATGCTTTGTATAGTTATTTCTTGCAACTGCTGGTGTACTTTCCAGTTTAGATTTATTGGTAGTTTGGAGTCCACTAATATCATTACACATAAATACAATAACACATGGCACCATGTTAGAAGGTTTATATTTTTATTATTTGTGTGATATCTATTCACCCTGGTAGGCCTTAGGTCTTATGCCTTAGGTCTTATGCCTTAAGCCTAAAAGGTTCCGGCCTCTAGTGGTGATGTAGGTAGCGTGCTGATGTCACATCACTGCACCACCTATGTTGGGCTTCACTAGAAGCCGGCCAGCCTGCTGATGGTCGCGTATGGGAGCAGGAGAAAGGTGATTTTTTTTTTTTTTTTTATTCTTTTTTATGAGAAACGTGGCCCTAACTACCTGTAGCCTACCAAAAGGGGCCCTAAATACATTCAGCCTGTGTAAAGGGGACCCTAACTACCTGCAGCCTACCTAAAGGTGCCCTAACTACCTGCAGCCTACCTAAAGGGGGCCCTAACCACCTTCCACTTATCTAAAGGGTACCCTAACTACCTCCAGCCTACCTAAATGGGACCCTAACTACCTCCAGGCTATATAAAAGGGGCCCTAACTACCTTCAGCCTACTTAAAGGGAGCCCTAACTACCTGCAACCTACCTAAGGGGGGCCCTAACTATACTGCAGCCTACCTAAAGGGGGCCCTAACTACCTGCAGCCTATCTAAAGGAGGCTCTAACTACCTGCAGCCTATCTAAAGGAGGCTCTAACTACCTGCAGCCTATCTAAAGGGGTCCCTAACTACTTCCAGTCTATCTAAAGGGGTCCCTAACTACCTGCAGCCTACCTGACTGGTGCCCTAACTACCTGCAGCACACCTGACTGGTGCCCTAACTACCTGCAGCCTAAGTAACTGGGACCCTCATTACCTACAGCTTACCTACATGGGGGCTACCACCTACCTAGAGCCACAAACCCCAGCCCCCAACCTCTTAGGAGATTGTGCCTCTAAGCTATGGCTTGTACCTGCTCTCCCTCCCCTCGGAAGTTTGTACAGCGGTGGAAATAGGTAAAGAGGTGCTGGAAAAGTGATGATTCTGATATTTGTGTGTAAATTCTGCAGGGACGAGTGGTGGCCAGGAGAAGTCATCATGGCTGGAATGGGGCTGGAATGGATGGAGAAGAAAAGGGAGAAGAGAACGACCTAACTTTTAATAAATATACCCTAAGATAAAGCCAGTATAGAAAAAAATACAGAGAATAGCAAAAAAAACGCTGCTATATGAGGACCCGCTGTTAGGTAGGGATTTTTTTAGGGAGAGTGTATGTATTTTTTTTTTCCCTATATTGATAAGCCTAGGCTTTTATTACCCCTATTTTGTGGTTATTATCCCTACATTAACAATTGGTCTTTCATATAGCAGCGGTTTTTTTGCTATTCTCTGTATTTTTTCTATACTGGCTTTATCTTAGGGTATATTTATCAAAAGTTAAGTTTTAGCTTCACGTTATTTCTTCAGTGATAGTGTTCTAAGTGAAGTTTATATATTTATCTATATCTTCAGTGAATTGGAGAAGAGAACGATTCATCATATAAGATGTTTCCTATGAGTCCCTGGATGTCAGGGGTTATTTTGCTTCTATATTGAATCAGTGATGTATTCACTGTCATGTGATATGACCTGAGCTGATGTCTGACCTCTATGTGGTCTCCATATGGCGGTGTTGTAGGTTATATCAGTGCCAGTATAGTGGCAGCGAACAGTTGACCCTGATTGTAAAACTGAGTGTGCCCTTGTCCCTGGCCCTGTGATTTGGAGTTACACTCTTCCTTTCTTGCTGGTGTTTATAGTGATGTTTATTTTAGAAAGTGGAGATATGCGTGACCAAGGGAAGCATGGAAGTGGATAATGTATGTGGGCTGGTGGTGGGTGGAGGAAGATATGGATGGAGCTACTTAGCCATGTGTCTATGATATTTTAGAGTGTGACAAATGTGTGAGACAAACAGATGTGAGATAGACAGACATGTGAGACAGATATGTGACCCCCCTTGGTATTGTGTACTACACAATACATTTCTGTTTTGCACACTCTGTTATCTGGTAAAATGTACGCATTTATGTCAGAGAGGCCGGTAATATTTTCATGTACAGTAGCTATTGGGTGGGCCTCTGAGATCAACTGCACTGTGGGTCCCAGGTTCCCCAGTCCGGCACTGTACAGAAATATATATATATATCAATATATTATTCTATATTTTCCTCTTACATTGTAAGAATATTGGTGAACTCCAAACAGCAACAAGTCAAACAGGAAAGTACACTAGCAGTCCAGGAAATAACAAAACAAAGCGTGTATCAATCAAAGATGAAAGGCCCGCCGCAAGATGATTCAGCAAACAGCAGATGGATAATGATAGGTGCGTGGTTGGTGGAAATTCAAATGCAGGTTCACACCAGAAACAATAGAGTAATAGTTGTCACTTTCCCTAGCTAACTGTCTCTAATTATTTCCCTGAATGTTGCCCTATGACTGCCCCTAACACTGGAACCCTTATTCCTAAAACAGACCCTAAGGCTTTCCTTCAAAAATGGCGCTAAGCTACAACTGACCCTAATACAGCAAGCAACCCTAGGACTCAGCAGCACCCTGGGCAGGGCTCAACAGAAACTAGACAAACACCAAATGTACAAACTCTAGAACCAATCCATACTGTAGTACGAAAGGAAACAGCAATTAACTATAACCTGAACAACTGAACTAGACAATAGAGTCCAAGAAACAATAATTTGATGTATCATGACTAGATAAGATTTTGCTTTATACTTTGCAACCAGACTGCCAGATTCAGCCGTGCTCTTTAGATAATGTTTTGATTATATATTCAATAAAGGATGCTCACTGCCTGTAGTTTGCACTTCAAATGGCTTCAGCTTTTTGTAATATGCTTTGAACCTTAGAGGTCTTCTGATACTCAGAACATTCACTGCTGCCCATAGTGAATTTCAGGAGCTCCTTGATGACTTGACATCTTGACATCTAGCACTACTTTGTGAGTTCTTTGATATATTTGCCACTATTATTTATAACTTTAATTATTACTTCTAATGCTCCTTTTTCAGGTTCTGTCAACTGGTGATTGCCAATCTTATTTCTGCTATGAAGCCCTATGAATTCCTGTCACTATATGACTGGATGTCTACCAGTGGAGTTAATTCTTGAGGCCCATAAGTTGAGTTGATTCTTGGGGCCCACTAGTTGAGTTCATTGTAGGGATTCATCAGTGGAGTTGAGTCTTGGGGTCGAGTTGATTCTTGGGGCTCACCAGTGATGATGATTCTTGTAGCCCATCAATGGAGTTAATTGGGGTCCACCAGTGGGGATGATTCTTTGGGCCCATCAGTTGAGTTGATTCGCAGGGCCCACCCGTGGAGAAGATAATTCAAGTTCACTCGTGAAGTTGATTCTTTGGGCCCACCCTACACCTACTTTACATTACAGAATATAACTCTTACACTCTCTCTTTCTTTTCCTTTCTCCCTGAAAAGCATTCCAAGGTCTGCCATGACTAGGGGCCCATCATGGCTAGGGGCCTACAAGTTTTCCCCTTCTCACCTGTGGGCAAGTCCTAGCATGATTCCAATTACTCCCTTGCCAATAACTTTTTGGATTTCTTTTTTACCTTATTCTCTCCATCTTTCACAGCCAATAACAGATCATCTTTGGTTGCCTTAGTGCAGTGTTCACACGTGCAGTCAAAATATAACTAGTACACTCACTCAGTCTTAGCATAACTCCCAGAAAAGCATTCCAAGTTCTGCCATGACTAGGGGCCCATCATGGCTAGGGGCCTACAAGTTTTCCCCTTCTCACCTGTGGGCAAATCCTAGCATGATTCCAGTTACTCCCTTGCCAATAACTTTTAGGATTTCTTTTTTACCTTATTCTCTCCATCTTTCACAGCCAATAACAGATCATCTTTGGTTGCCTTAGTGCAGTGTTCACACGTGCAGTCAAAATAGTACTGTTTCTTCAACTGCTTTCTCCTTTCTTCACTGAGGTTGAGGAAGTCGACATAGGAGACGTTAAGTTCCTCTCCTTTGTTGATCTTTCCAAGGGAACGGAGCTCGATTCTGTCATTGAAGAAGAAGAAAACCAATTAGTATTTTCATAAGAAGTTCTGAGAAGACTCCAGTGCGGGTCAGGGAATGTTTGACACTCCGGCTGTCTGGGCCTTCACCTTTTAACACATATTAGAGTGCCTAAGATTACCTGGCCATGCACCAAGGTTTCTCTGAGTTATGTGAGTATTAGTTTGAGGTTTTGATACTCATGCATCGTCGATGTAAACAAACTATCATGATCACCCCAGTCATCACCATCATCATTTCCAAGTCATTGTACAAGGATATTTTCTTTTGTTCTTTTCAGAAATTTTAAGTTTATTTCTCTCATTTAAAAAAAACAAAACAATTAACCATGCCTGAAATGCATAGGGGTAAAATGATAAAAATAATACAATCATTCTTACATAATCTCAGCACAGAATGAAAATATGAAGGATGAGCCAAAAGAAAAACAATGAGAATTAGTGCTTGGTTTACAATGTATCATCTTACAAAATGTTTCATAACAACAAATGTTACTGATGTTATCAATATTCTTATATATTAATATTATTATTATAATAATTATTAATATTAGAAAAGAGTTAATTGTGCATGTGGAAATACGTTCCTTTAATACAGTACATTCAAGATCGACAAAACGTGCCACATGTATATTTTTGGTTTTTTTAACATTCAACCTTTAAAATTTTAGATTTTGATTCACAGTCATTTTCATGGTCCACTCTCAGCAGCACTGAAGCCTAAAGCTGCCCATACACTTTAAATAGCTTTCAGTAGAACATTTGTTGGGCAACAGCTGTTCCTCTCAACTTCCTGCATATGCCTGGCTTGACCATTCCTGTGTGTTTATCTCAATAGGAAGGAAGGGGGGGGTAGCCAAACACATAAGAGGACAGTTGACAAGATTGGCTGACTGTCTTATCGGTATAGGGGTTTTCCAACACTCCCTCAACAGCAGATTTGTTTTTTTCAAGCACAACCCTTTGTTCCCACCGGAGATAAACAACTGCCAAAGGGGTCTGGCAAAAGCTTATTCGCTCTTCCCATTGAAAATATAGAAGGAGGAAAGATCTCTCCTTGAGGAGAGCAACCAATAAATTGGTTGGTGTTAGGATTTACTCGCCTATCAGACCTCACTGACTGTTTTGCATAAAGCAAAGGCTTATGGGAAAAGAGTTGAGGAACTCCACAGCGCACTCTATTGGATGTAGTTATTCTCAATTCACAATGTAGCTCGCAGGAACTTTGCAAAGTAAAAAGGATTTAAACCAAACCAGTTAAATTCATATGCAGACAGCTGTTTCGGGATATTTGCCCCTCGTCAGTGCAGCGTAGAACTTACTGGTTTGGCTGGGTGAGAGGCGAAAGGGGGAAAGAACTCTCCTTGAGGAGAACCACCAATAAATTGGTTGGTGTGAGGATTTACTCGCCTTTCAGACCTCACATTGAAAATATATGAATACTCGGCTGAGCCTAATAAATGTGAGAGAGTTGGCCAAAAATGCATTTAATTAACCTTTAGCTCAACCAAAATACTGGACACATTGAAATCCACCAAGGTAGTCTCTTTGTATCATCCCTATCGGCTACCAGTATTTATCACCACCTTATTTTGGTGGTTATGTAAGTTATTTTTGGTCACCTGATGAACCAGTTTTCTTTTTTCACTGGGGAAATGCGTCGGGACATTTTTTGTGGACATTGAGAATTTCTCTGTCCAATAAGCAGTGTATTTTATCTAGTTCACTGCTTGTTTTGCTTTTCTATTTAGATTGAGGGACAGCCTTCAGGAAAGGTGGGATCGCCCCTTTTGGGGCGGGTGCCCCCCCTTTTGGATAGGTTCAGCATAGTGACGCTATTTAGGTATTTTCACAGTGTTGTGGAATTATTTGGTTTATTTTATTGTTTCTTTTTTTCTTCTCGCAACAGCTGTTATATATATCAGCGTACTCTGCAGAACCGTGAGTTACAGACATTTATTAGGCCATATACTGGTCATACGTTTGATACATGTGCTTTTGATGCTGTATATTTATCTAGTGCTTCTTTATCTAGGTGACTGTCTCTAGGTGTTTTCTATACTTTGGTATTTGACCGTATAGGGAAGGTTTAATGCACAATATTTTTGTATTAGGGAGTTTTTAATGTATATTAACATTTTGTAGTTTTATTCATTTTTTGTGGGGGTTCTAGATTCTTCTGTGAGCTGTAACCTTTAGCTCAACCAAAATACTGGACACATTGAAATCCACCAAGCTTGATCTTTCTATTCTCAGAGATCTCCATGGGAGAAGTTGGGACACCCTCATACTCATCAGGTAGTTGGGTGGACCTGCTAAAATTGAAGGATTATGCCATCTAATGAGTATTTGTTCCATAAAGGGTGTTAAGAAATTCAAAAACATCTCATCATTCTCCAAAAAATGGAGCTATAGGTGCCCAAAGGTTGTGTATTGCAAGCTACCATTTATGTCAATGAAGTTGAGTTATAATGCCAGACATAACCCATGGACAGATGTTGTACTGATTCCAGAAGAAAGAAGTCATGCTCTATTTATTCTGTAAACTCTTCAGATTCAGGTGCAACCCATGTCACATTAAATGACTTTCAAGAAGATATAAGAAGATGGACAAGCAGTAAAACAACTCGTTAATGAAGGAATGTGATATGTAAGTGCAACATCCCATTTTATCCAATGGAGGCACCATGATGAATTATTTAGGACAGTATTTCTCAGCCCTACTACCAGTGTGAAAGGCTGTTAATTGAAGAACACTTAATCCCCAGGGTTCTAGGAAACCATGGCTGGAAAGCTCTGATTTAGAGGAACATAGGCCAATCTTTAGTAATGTTGAAAATTGGTGCACAGCATCCTAGCTATAGTGGATGCAGAAGTAGCAGAGATAGCTTTAAATTACAGTGATTGCCTCCACTGAATGTTGTTTCAATAAGTGTGGTCCAATATACACAATTCATATTTTGTGTGTTTATAAACCATGCACTTTCAGAACCACTAAACCCCAAATACAAATTGGTTTATCGTAAGAAGTTATTAATAACATTAACATTTTTAGGGTAAAGTAAGGTGCAATATAGATGTGACCCATTAGTTTCCCACTAGACAAAGCTCAAAATCTCTGATGTCTTTTACGAGAAGACCAAGACATAACAAAACATTACCCCTCTCCATAATGACACCATTATTTCAGATAACATGGTAGGTGGAACATATGCTTGTGAATGTTATTAATAGTCATTCGGTAGAAGCCAATTTGCATTGTGTAGTAAGATGTTATATTCTGCAACTATTCCTTTATGATGCCAAATACATAATCCAGGAAGGAAATCCAAAAAACATGAGCATAAAGGTACACACCTTTCCAAAAAGAAGTTCTGAAGGACTATGGAGCTCCATACCTCCGGCCAAATGATAAAACCCCACTAGATCTCTTCTGTTGTCGGCATCAGATGGAGAATTCTTCCACCAATTCTCATAAGGCATATTGGATTCAACACACCAACTACAAAGACTGCTTCACCAACTATACCCATAAAAGGCATTCAAGGAAATTTTCTAAAACTGGATAACCTAAGTAAGGACCCATTAACCCCGACCCGTTTAGCTATCAGTCATCAAATTATATTTTTACAGATTTAACCTAAAGTCCCTCTTGATCTCAGGACTTAACAAAAGAAAAAAAAAAGAATATTACCATAACTAAATCTGCAAGATTGGATGAAATCCAGAATTTGACCTCGGGCAACTACTAAGCCTGTTATGCAATACTTCAGAAACACACGAGCATTATCTCTAGTATTCCAAACACCTCTCTGCCTTGTACTGACGGATCTCAATGAGCTGAGAGTCAGTTTCTAGCATTACTAGTTACAGTAGGCTGCAACTAGCATGAGAACAAGTCACGTATCTAACACTTGGGACTCTCATTAGTCACTAGAATGGGAGAGCACCATGCCTTCTCATTAGGATGTCAAGACCTAAATGAGAACTTGCCTGGAGTTGAAACCAAGTATGTTCATATGATTGTATTCATCCCCATACCAATCCAATATGCAGTATATCTATACATATTGGTTTGAAAAGTCTCTTAAAGTTGTTTTCACAGAAGAAGTTGAGAATAATTTGCTTTAACTACTGTTAGGCCTCATTGCCTTTGTCTTCTCTTCAGTCCAAGACCAGTCAAAAGCTCTTAAGTAATCAATCCTTAACAATCAAAGAACTGAACTCTTTAACTTGAAGCTTGAGGAGCACTGTACCTCGATTTCTCAAAAATCAAAGTTTAAGCTCTCTATAATACCTGACTTTGACCTGCACATTTCCCTTTTTGTCCTTCAGGGCTACTCTTCTTGTAGTTGCAAACAGGCAGTAGCCTCTATTGTCAGCCATATTGGAGTGAATGGACTGTTCCTTCTGTTCACTCAATAAGAATAAGAAAACTTCCTTCATGTTCTCTAATCCTTTGTATCTAAGTCTATCAATCTGTTACTAAAATAATCACACCTCTATGTTTTAGAGAACTTATTGGGTTATTGCACATTAGGGAAACAGCACTAGACTGGGTAGGAATACCCACGCCCAACATCAAGACGATTACAATGCAAAGTCATGCTCTTCATGTATCTCTTCATTTCAATTGCGTGCACAGGCTAAAAGTACACAGGTCTAAAAGTGGTAAGATATGCAATTTTTACTTCTACAAATACTTCACATATTTACATTCAACGCCATAAAGTCTTAGGGCCCCAAACATCTACACACCCAATAAAGATGACCCATCAATCAATTCATTTTGAGCCACTGTTTTTGCAAATTTCCTATAAAGTAATTGGCTCATAAATATTGGCCGCAATATCATTCACAAATTGACACCATATATAGCAGTTAATTTGGCATCATCACTGTTTTAAAAAAAAAATCTGGACTTTAGTATTTTTATTCTTGTTAGCGATCATTAGTTGGTCAATACTACGTTACTAAAGTTGACGAATGATGACTTCCAAACTTCATAGACAATGCTCCATGCTTTCAGAGGACCACATAGAAGGTCATTGTGCACCAAGTATTCATTGAGGTGGGAGGTGAAATACACAGAACAGGGGTCGGGATTAGAATGGGATGGTCAGTATTAACGGGAGTCTCATACATTGTGCAGTTATTCGTGAAGGAAGAGATTGACAAAATTGGATGAAGTATGGGAATGGAGACATTGTGTGGGTTACTGATTCCATGAGAAACCAGAGAAGGGAGGAGTGAGGGAATTCACAATAATGCTTGTGACACCGACCCACCTCATTTGTGTGTGATACATTGATTTAACAGCCTCATGACTGAAAAACAAAACAAGAGTCTACAATGGGTACAAGAACTTCCATCGAAAGATTGGGAGATTGTGGGATCACAATACAAATGGGTATATGCATCAATTTCCTGTTTAGAAGTGAGATGAGTAAAAGTTCACTTTGTACTTCACGTCAGATTTTTATAGTCATTAATACACTACTTCATGTGTTGGTAACAATTCACAAATCAGAAATGGGTACTCCCATCTTGGGCACTATAGGACTGAGGAACACTAGTCCTACCTTGGGTTGACTTTGGTCACAAAAGTGGATGGGGGTTGGGGATTTAAGGCCTCTCCATTCTCAAGATAGGAGGTCATATCCTGTAGCTATGCCATAATGTCTGAGATGGGAATACCTCTTTAAGAGTTTGATACATAGCCTGTAACATGTCAATATTTACATCCCAAAGTGAATATATTAAAACCTTTGCATGCCATATTTTTACATTAACTTCCTAGAAATACATTCAGTTTAGTCAAAGGGGGCAAATTTATGTCACTTCCCATCCTCTGCTCTTCTTTGAGGTGTATTACTCAGGACTGAGACAGATAGTCAGGCTCGGACTGGCCCACAGGGGAATAGGTGAATCCACCGGTGGGCCCTTGAGCATGGTAGACCTGGAGTTGTTTTTTTTTACTGCATATATAAATATATATATATATATAATAAATATATATAATATATATAATAAATATAATATATAAATAAATATATATAATATATATAATAAATATATATATATATAATAAATAAATATATATATATATATAATAAATATATATATATATATATATATATATATATATATATATATATATATATATATATATATATATATATATATAAATATATAAATGGTCCCTACAAAAAGTATGGGGAAAAATTATTTCAAGTGAAGCCCCCTCAAAAGACAAGGGGACATTCCCTTCGACTAGAGAAAAAAGGATTCAATCTCCTGAGGAGAAGAGCGTTCTTCACTGTAAGAACTGTGAATCTGTGGAATAGCCTGCCTGAGGAGCTGGTCACAGCAGGAACTGTAGAGAGTTTCAAGAAAGGCTTAGATACCTACCTGGAACTAAAGAATATTAATGTGTACGTAGCTAGGTAAAATTCTGGATCCTGGCTGGTGGCGGCTCTGGGGTCAGATATAGGGTCTATACTGGAGCATTTTGGTTCTTGCCTTGTTGGTTCAAGGGCATTAAACAGTGGATAGACTGGGCTTTAATTCATTGTCTCTCTCCCTCACCCACATTTTCCCCACCCTTGGTTAAACTCGATGGACATGTGTCTTCTTTCGACCTTACTAACTATGTAACTATATACATCCTCAAAAGAGGCAAAAAAAGCAGAGAAAAAGAGGCAAAAAGCAAGAGGCAGAGAATAAGGGGCATGTACAATCATTTACAGCCCCTGTAATAACCTCCACCGGTGGGCCCAGAAACAGCTCAACTGGTGGACCCCTAGATTCATCTCCACCCGTGGGCCCTTGGTACCCCAGTCAAACACTGCAGATGGTTAATTTGGAAAATGACCTTTTAAGAAATTGTCTTTTCTTGGCACAATTATTTGAACAGCATTTGCAAAAATATTAATAAGAAACTGTCTCTTTGATATGTAGGGGGCTGTTTGGCGTTGTGTGTAGTAACTGTGCAGGAAAAGGGAATATCAGCAACGCTACCTTAAAACAGATTTTCATTACATCACGTCTAATAATTTTATGACATTCAGAGGCAGAACTAAAAGGGTGTGGCTTCAAAGGCTGTCATGGAAAGCCACACCCCTTTGACTATCTGATCTTCTGGGCTCATCACTGTTTAGCTAGACCCACAGATCTTCTGAGCTTCCTGTCATCAAACAGCTGATGCAAGAAGCCCACAGACAATTTAATGAAAGTACATGACAAAAATTCCTAACCAACCCCCTTAACGCCTCTGAGGCCTAATGCTATTTTTTTGAACACGGCCGCCCAGCTACCAAGTGCTATTTACAATACTGGTGTCTTATGTCGCAGAACACTTTTGGGTTCTCTCATGCCAACAGCAGCCTCTGTGCCATGGATAGTGAGATAAGGCACATACTGTATAGCCTGCCATAACAGGAAATCACTAAAATGCTGAATTCTGCTCTGGGTGTGACTGAAGTATAAAACATGACGTAAATTAAGGTCTATGCAAGAAAAGGAAAGCAAGTGTGATTCAATGCACCATGAGAGCCCCAATAATCAAATGATGTGCAAAAGCTGAGCTTGGATTTAGGCTGTTTCCACTTGCCATCAGCTAGTACCAGGATTGCTTCCTAGTGCAGCTAGGGTAAGCGGAGGAGGCGAGGTCTCTATGAATGAAATGTCATGTAAATGTCAAGGGGATAAGAGCACAGAGGATGCTCCTCCTAAATTGGCTTTATGTGTGCTTAACTAACTCACTAATAGAGAGGAACAGATATTCATGTACCACAGCTCGCTGCCATGGACAGAGCCAAATAGCAGCTAATGATAGATGTGATATTATTACAGAGCATACTTCCACATCGCCTTACTGTACACCGAGGAGTCTGGAAGTGACCTTTTCCCCTCTATCTACTGAAATCACAATTTGGGTTTGGCTGATGGTGCATTTAGACAGGGACCTTGGAGATATTTATTTCAGGTGTGTAGCTGACTCCAGTCCACTTATGACAATGGTTTGCTGCCTCGTTTCATGGTTTACATAGGTGTCATGTCACTGTGATAAATTAGCTGATTGAAGCAATCTCTTTGATGAGTGATCAAAGGTGAAGTAAAATCAGTAGTTATCTTGTAGATATATCCCCCAGCTAAGGCTCTGTTCACATTTTGCTTTAATACAATTGGTGGTATACCTTTTTTTATTCACGATCTACATCCTTTCCTATGACCATAGGGCAAAATATATTATACATGATATATACATAGTTTGAATATGGACCTTTTATGGTCTGAAGTTTGAAAGCAACCTGGATATTGACACTGTGTTAGATTGTACTATTTTGAGGAATTTTTAAATAAAACTTTGTTTTTTTACACAAATGCTGGAGCTAATGGACCTATTGGACGTACATGAAATGCATCTTCTGTCAAGGTTGGACATACATGAAATGCATCTTCTGTCAAGGTTATAAGTCAAGCAATGTATTCCTCTGACATACAATCATGTATAATATAATGAGAACAAAGTCTTACAACTACCTACAATACTTCTATTGTTTGGAGACATTGTGGGTAAGTTCTTGTAGATGATATTAGAGGGTCATTATGAAACACTAGGCTTCTTGATCTCTTGTTTGGCCCCTGACTGGTTGGAAGATTGTCCAGATTATAGAGCATTTTCATGAATCATAACAGCCCAACTAAAGTGTGAGTAGTAAGGTTTGACCAACAATCCTACAAAATTTGGATTGCTAAGATTAAATCAAGATGTAATGGCTAGTGCTCCTGACAACTGACCGTATCAATGGTCAATGCCATCCAGATCCATAGGATGATATCCATAGTATTCCCTGGACCCATACTGCACCTCTGTGTGGCTACATTTTTTACAGTTCTGCTTTAAGAACCAGTCCATCATTTCATTAAGGCACCATATGATGGTACACGAAGGCCGAAAAATATTATTTAGTAGCTCAAAGGGTTATCCCACAAGAATCAGCTTTCTAATATTATAACCTGCCGGACAGAACTTGTGTCTGACCTCTGGGCTGAAGCCAAAGTGACATAGGTCACCTCACTTCACAAAGACTAATAGGAAGAACAGAAAAGGCTTAATAATTGCATCAATGCCAGACCCCCACCTAACTCTAGGACTCAATGTACCTATTGTCACAGGAGGTAAAGCAATTTATTGGTGTTGCAGATAGCGACCTATCACCTCCTAGATCGCAACTTGAAAGTTCAAATCTATATTAACCCCTCAGATTCCTTACATTAGTTTATTTTTTGGTCATGGTGACAATTGTTGCTCAACAAACTAAGTCTAAATTTTTGTGGAATTCTTCGGATACGATAAAAAAAGAACTTCCAGAGCCGCTTCCATAATGTCATCCCCTACATTATGTTTTTCACCAGGCAACCTCCTACTTACTTGCCGTTGTTGAATATCACCGTGCAGTTTGGCCAGCAGTCATGGTTAACGAGGCAGAGATTTGGGAAAATTCCAACTCCAACAGCTTGAAGGCCTCTTTGATCACTTAAAGTGAATCCATTACAGCTTATCTTTCCATATGAAAAAAAACGAAAACAGGTGATAGGTAGGAAGACACAAAAAAGGAAAACCATCAGTGAATAAATGAGTTATGTGATACTACATTATAAACAGCAACAATAATGTCTAACCTGAAAAATATACCCTCTTACCTAAAAAAACTGCTAAGCCCCCAGGGTCAACACTTAATGGGGTTTATTCAAGACAAATACAGAAAAACACCTTCCAAACACTATGAGGTTCTGCACAGAGCCATCTTAACAGAATTATGGGCGCCTGGGCAGAGCACTGCTGTGGGATATGCCAAACACATGACATCACACTTGGCCATGCCTCGAGCCCCCCCACCCCAAGCACACCAATATTATCACGCCACTTATGTCTGGACACTAGCAGTCTGCAGCCTACAAGACTATTTGGCAGGGCAGGGAACCTTCAGCTTGCTTCTCCAACATGTTTTTTAACTGTTTGCACATCCTAAAAATACCCAAACAGTTAAATAAGTAAAGCCAACCATAAGATACAGGGTATGTTTCTTGTATTTCTGGGGCAAGCACACCCCACTTGGGGCCCCTACATTTGTGGGGCCCCCGGGCAACGGCCTAGTGTGCCCAATGTAAAAGATGGCCCTGGTTCTGTATACTGGGCCCAAATAGACCAAATTGTTATAAATACCTATATCTATGACTCTCATTACAAACTGAGGGCCACATGTATGAAAACTGACTAGTTCTAGGGCTCCCTTTGTTGCCTATAGCAACCAGACAGAGCGCCCCTTTAATTTCATATAGTGCTCTGGAAAAATGAGAGGGGCAACAAAGAAAGTCTTAGACCTAGAAGAGTTATCATACATGTGGCCTTGAATCTTTTTAATTGTCATGGTAACAGTTAAGGCAATGAGTCTGCAACAAGTCTAACGGTGAACATACACATTAAGCTTATGGTAGTTTGGTAGGAATAGCTCTAGGCAAAACAAGCATTCAGCTAACAGCTATTGAACGCATCTCAAACCAAAGTCTAAGATATAAGTCACATTTGTTAGGGGTTTTTAAGGTACCTACAATGGATTACAAAAAGATTGAGGAATCTGCCCTTTAGGGAAACTAGCTGGCCATTACTTGTGTTTGGTGGTGCCCTTAATCCCTCTCTCAAAACACATGCCTATTAGGCCAGGAGTGCAAGTCTATGAGAGAGTCAGGGGAACAGTAGTTCCAAATGATCTTTAGATGCCTAAATTAACAAGACAAGGCAATAAGTATTCAACAAACCCACACTTTCCAGACAGCAAAAAGCATAAGACAATCTGAGAATGTTGGATCTCGACAACAACATGCTCATAGTTATAATGACAGTGAGTTACACAACATCATTAATTGACTGAGCTTATATTCTAAGAACAAGAACCTTAACTATTGCTATAGTAAGAGTGTAAATGGTAATCAAAAAGAGAATCAGACCATGGATGGCAGTACACACAGTGGCTATGGTTCTACATTACAGGTCTGCTTACACCTACACTCTAAGTGGTGCCATATGGTGCCTCAAAAAGGCAACATATTCTCCACTAAATGCAATGCCTCTAGAGCAGGGGTCTCCAACTCCAGTCCTCAAGGCCCACCAACAGGTCATATTTTCTGGCTTTCCTTAGCATTGCACAGGTGATACAAGTATGGTCAGTGCATTCTGTAGGATATCCTGAAAACATGATCTGTTGGTCGATCTTGAGAACTGGAGTTGGGGAACACTGCTCAAGAGAACATTTCTAAGAGATGGCATGTCATGGCACAAACCACATTTATTTTACAGATTTTCACAAATTCCATGAAAAAACCTCTTGTGTGCCTTCAAATAAAATCCAGAATGTAGTACGAGTCCATAGATTTATATTGACACACTAAAGGTCTCCACACAAGTCAGAAAAAAAGTTGTCTCAACCTGTTGATTTTGTTAGGACTGGCCATCTATCTAATGTGTATGGGTTATCCCTACTCTCCAGAGACAGATAATTTTGGAAATGAGAAGGGTAGAGGATGTTCAATATTAGTGCCCTTTCCTTTTGTTCTCTGTAGCGATATGCCATCACCAGAAGTGGTTTCTCTCCTCTCCCTACTGACAATACATGCATGCATGGCTAAGTATATAAGAGAATCAACTTTTGGTCAAATGAACATTCAGTCAACATCTTTTGGGACTGGACTGAGTTATAGACACATTAAGGATTTGTAGGACTCAGATTTATAATATGCATGAGACCTAGGAACAATGACCAAACTCAAAGATACCCATACAAGTTTTGCTAAAATGGTTATTATATGATGGCATCTCTATTTTAGTAGCTTAGCTCCTAGAGCGTAAGAGGTCGTCTGGCTGTTGCACATGAACCTCTAGCTGCCAGTCTCTACTCAATGGCCTAGTTCAGCCCTAAATTAAGCAATACTTTTTATCTCCTCAATAAAGACTTACCACTCCAAACATGTGCGAGATATACTGCATGGTAAACTGTTTACTGTGACTGGGCCAGTATTCCAAAAACGTCTGAACATCTTCCGTCAGTCCATTCTTCTCCTCCGTATCAAAGTCTTCTATGTGGTTTTGTAGATCATCGACGGAGACCAAGCATCCTTCTGTCAGGCCACTTCCTTCTCTCTCTATCCTCCACAGGATTCTAGCTGCAAGCCTGGTTACACCACAGTTATCATTCATTATTCATGGCATGTTACTTACATGTATAGTGTACTAGTAGATACCCCATAGTAGGATCGTGACTGCAATAGAAAATGCACTTAAGGGCAGAATACTTGTCCCAAGATGACGACTGCAATCAGAGGTGTAAATTGAAGCTTTTGGGCCCTGGTGCAAAAACTGAAATGGGGCCCCCCAGCTACCATGTGCCATTTACAATGCTGGTGTCAGAAAAGCCTTTGGACCCCCTCAGGCTGCAGGGCCCAGTAGCAACTGCTACCTCTGCACCCCCTGTAGCTATTGCAATCTATAAATAACTATCCAACATTGCTGAGTAAGGGCATGAGGCACAATGGAGTGATTTTGGATAAGAGAGCTTTCCCCGCTTGGCCCCGCGCTTATCACGCTACGTACTCCTGTAGGGCGGACATTGACTGTGCAGGAACTGCTCTCAGCTACACTGATGAGTAGGTGACACAGCATCATTTTTCCTTTTACAGCCACACAATAAGGTGTCATATCCCCCTATGTTAGTCCACATAAATAAATGCTTTAGCATGTCATTTGGTATCCAAAAACAGCTCCTTGTTTAATATAAATATTATATATTAATAATATATTAATATATATATGTATATATATTAAATATAAATATATAAATTTTAAAATAAATATAATATATATATATATATATAATAAAATAAATTATATATAATATAAAATCACCACCGGCCACTTTTTTAGGACCCGCCCAACGCCGTAACACTTAATTTCTAACACCCAATCACATGGCGGCAACTCGTGATTTGGGATGTAGCGGGTCAAGACAATCCCTGCATTTCAAAGACTCAGTATGGGGAAAAAAGGTGTTTTTGATCCCTTTTTGAACGTGGCAGGTTGTTGGTGCCGAAGGGGGCCGGAGGGAAATTTTGAACCGCTGACCCTGGGATTTTCACGCACAACCATCTCTGGGGTTTTCAGAGAATGGGCCCAAAAAAAAAAAAAAACATCCAGTGAGCGGGGTCTTTGGGGGGAAATGCCTTGTTTATCCCGAGGTCAAAGGAGAAGGGCAGACTGGGTTTGAGCTGATATAAAGGAAAAAGTGACTCAAATAGCCACCCGTACAACCCAAGGTGGCAAAAAGGGAACCGCGCACAGTACGGGGAACTTTTAGATGGGCTACGCAGCAGAAGACCACACCAGGGCCACCCTTTTCAGCTAAGAACAGGAAAATGAGGCTCCAAAAAAACCCAAGCTCAGAAATTGGACAGAGAAGATTGGAAAAAAAGTTGCCTGGTCTGATGATTCTCGATTTCTGCTGCGACATTGGGGTGGTAGGGGAAAATTGGCGTCAACAACATGAAAGATGGATCCATCCTGCCTTGTATCAACGGGTCAGGCTGGTGGTGGTGGTGTCATGGTGTGGGAATATTTTTGGCACTCTTTGGGCCCTTGGTACCAATTGAGCATCGTTGCAACACCTAGTGGATCTATGCATCGAAGAATTGAAAGGCAGTTTCTGGCAAAAGGGGTCCTACCCGTTACAATGCATGGTTACCTAATAAAGTGGCCGGTGAGTGTATGTATACAAGAGCAGTCCTCCTGTGTCCTTAAATTCATGGCTATTGTTTACTATGTTTGAAATGCATGTATATATATATATATATATACAGTATATATATGCATTTTTCTGTTTAACATGTAATCATGTAATGGATTTTTCCTCCCCATGTGCATAACCTTGCATTTATCTGTGTTAAACCTCAGCTGCCACTTATCTGCCCAGGGCCCCAGTCTATCCAGCTAAGTACTGAAATTGAAGATGTAATAGTTGAACAATCTAAAAATAATAGGGTAAAATATTTCCTCCTTTTCCCCTCATTCTTCAAATTATTTTGAGTTAAGACGGATTACAATAAATAGATGATCTGTAAAGTTTGGCATGGGCTACTTATACTGACATATTCAGCACATTGCAATTCAATAGAAATTTTCATCAAGTTTCAATTGCATTAGTGAATAAGTAAAATGTCTTCAAAAAGCCCAAGATTTGGCCCGGCAATGGGGCATTTACCACTGAGGATGGCATTGAATTCCATACAGCCTCAGGGCCTTTTCAATTGCCTCAGTTAACAGGTCAAGGTCTCCAATAAGACCATGGGTTGGTCACAACAAATGTGATACTTATTCAAGTTTGGCAATGACTACTTGGCAATGTTGCAATAGGGCATTGAGCTCCTCTAAGTTCCAAAGTCTTTGTAATTGTTTTATAGATATCAAGTCCAGGTGATGTGTCAGAAAAATGTACAAATGGCATTTCCCCACAGGAGATGCAGAGGGACATAGACTTCTAGAAAACCCCATTGTCTTCTAAATTATCTTGTTTAACAGGTCAAGGAAATGTGCCTACAACAAGTTTAAACTGAATGCCACAAACTCAAGCAATTTCTAGGATATGGAGCCATGCACATTAGAAAAAATTGGCGGAACCTGCCAATGTCACAGACACTAGCCGGCTATTTCATGTGCTTGGAGGTGTCCTTAGTCTCTCTCATCAGTAGATGTTGGTGGAATAAAGAATAATTGTGCTGAATTTTAACATGACGAATCCTTGGTTCCAACAGGAGATGAGTGGAGGATCTTGCAATGGAGTATTCCCCTCTAAATACTTTAAACACATTCCAAGATTGCCTGTGACAGAGTCACAAGAACAGTTGTCGGCCAAACAACCATTAGTTGTCTGAGTTACACTGCCTTGCGAAAGTATTCGGCCCCCTTGAATTTTTCAACCTTTTGCCACATTTCAGGCTTCAAACATAAAGATAGAAAATTTACATTTTTTTGTGGAGAATCAACAACAAGTGGGACACAATTGTGAAGTGGAATGAAAATTATTGGATATTTTAAACTTTTGTGAAAAATAAAAAACTGAAAAGTGGGGCGTGCAAAATTATTCGGCCTCCTTAAGTTAATACTTTGTAGCGCCACCTTTTGCTGCAATTACAGCTGCAAGTTTTCCCGGGTTATGTCTCTATCAGTTTTGCACATGGAGAGACTGAAATTCTTGCCCATTCTTTCTTGGCGCACAGCTGGAGCTCAGTGAGGTTGGATGGAGAGTGTTTGTGAGCAGCTGGAACTCAGTGAGGTTGGATGGAGAGCGTTTGTGAGCAGCTGGGGCCCAGTGAGGTTGGATGGAGAGCGTTTGTGAGCAGCTGGAACTCAGTGAGGTTGGATGGAGAGCGTTTGTGAACAGCTGGAGCTCAGTGAGGTTGGATGGAGAGCGTTTGTGAACAGCAGTTTTCAGCTCTTTCCACAGATTCTCGATTGGATTCAGCTCTGGACTGTGACTTGGCCATTTTAACACCTGGAGACGTTTATTTGTGAACCTTCCATTGTAGATTTTGCTTTATGTTTGGGACATTGTCTTGTTGGAAGATAAATCTCGTCCCCAGTCTCAGGTCTTTTGCAGGACTCCAACTGGTTACTTCCAGAATGGTCTTGTATTTGGCGCCATTCATCTTCCTTGCAATTTTAACCATCTTTCTGTCCCTGCTGAATGAAAGCCCAAACACTTGATGCTGCACCACCACCATGTGTGACAGTGGGGATGGTGGGTTCAGGGGGATGAGATGTGTTGCTTTTTTTTTTTATCAAGAAATTTTTATTGATTTTCCAAATATTAACATACTGGATTATCCACAGAAAGAAGTACAGATTATAATATTCAGTAAAGGTTGACATAACACAGATGGGAGGTATTATGAGATCACATTTACAGATCATACATATGTTACCTTAGGCACGAAAACCTCAAAATTAAAGAGCAATAAGTAGTGTAATCGCTTTCTCAACTGGAGACAAGATATTCACCAGCAAAAGGACATCATAAACGAAAACCATTGTGAACTGGGTTTACGGGTTATATTATGTATGATAGCGTATAATCAGAACAGGAGTCTTAACGATCCTCTACCTGATGTGTCAGAGATAATACCGTTTATTACCCCTTCTACTATCACCAAATACCGAATCTTGCCCGGGGGATACTTCCCGCTCTGGGGTGTAGTCTAGACCCAGCGACCCGCCATGCTATTTGACCTATACATGTGGTATTCAGGACTATGGGCCGCATTTATAAAGGAGATCTCAGAGACCGAGGATAACGCCTCGATAAATATTTGCCAATCCTCAAAGAATTTTCCCGCCTGAGTTGTCTTTTTTGTCTAAACCACATTTAGCTGTCTTTATTTTTTGAAGTTTAGGCTTGAATCACCCTAGTAGTGACGGGGTCATAGGCTCCAGCCACGAGCAACAGGCACCGTTGGCCGCCAATAACGCGACATGCAGTACTTTATTGCATTGAGAAAGCTCTTCGCTAATTGAAAGCTATGGAATTAGTAACGTCTTGGGGCTCTAGGGGTAAGAGGTCCCTAGTTTTAGAATTCAAACTCTCGAATAAGATAGACCAGAAGTTCCTGACTGCAGGCAACTCATAACCCTGTGAGCTAGTTTAGTCAGAGGCTCATGAGCATTTGGGAATGTCGTTATTCGGTCTGGAAAAGGACGGGTGTGGGTGGTGTTAAAGTCCGAAGATTAGCTCGATGGGCCACTCGGAAGTTATGTGTTCCATCAATGCCTCATCTATTATCATTTTCCTGTTTCTCGGACCAGCCCTCAAGAACAGCTCCGGCATATCCCATTCGGAAATCACTCTACCCAACACTGAAAATCCTTTGTCTCGCCATAACTTCTTCTTTGGGCCTACCAGGCCTGCATGAGCGGGGACAGGGAGTGAGAGGAGCCGGCGGCCCCCAACAAGATTATCAAATTGGTTGGGGCTTGATATGGTCGCGAAACAGAGTTGACATTAGCCTTAACAAAGCTAGTGACTTGTCTGTAGCAAATGGAATTCTTGTCGTAGGCAATACAAATTTTCTGCTGCTCTCCATAATGAATTCTGTCGCTGCTCCCTGCAGTTGAAGAGGATGGCATTAATATTATTAGTCCCTGTTTCCCACTGTTGCTAGGTAGACTCTTTCTCTTGGCCTGGAGCAAAGTTGGGTGACCCCTCCAGGATAGGAAATTACTAACTTGAAGAGGGGGAGCGAACAATTTTCGGGCCGCTTTCACAGGCAGAGATGGTATCACCTGAGTATCCGCCCTGTTTAGAATATCGGGGGGAGATCTTGTATGGCGTGCTCCTGTAAAGAGCATTTAAAGAATGGGGGAGGAATACAAACTGGAATTCTAGGGCCGTATTAGAGAAAAATGATGTATTTTTTCACCCAGTCCATTCCATGTCGACGTATGAAGCGGCCCAAATTGTATACTGCTAAATATTAGGGAGGTTAGGACATCCAGAATCCTTTGGGACGGACCAATTTTATGATGGTGATGACTGCGGTCGTTTACCTCTCCATATTAAATTTCAGGAAGGCTGATATTAAATTATTTAAAACAACTTGTCTGTGTTAAAAAGAGGTGATTGGTTTGTAGTATGGTATAGCAACCTGGGAAGTGGATATTTTTAATTAGGTGGCATCGGGCCTGCGAGGGGCACATCGGCAGAGACACCCATCTGGCCAGCTCCAACAAACCTTTTGGATTAACGGGGGAAATCCAAAGGGAGTTATACTGACTCTGGGGAAACCCCTAGGTTGATGCCTAGATATTTGATAGATTTCTAGTGACCTCCACCTGAATTGGCTATGAGAGTGCTGTTGGACTTTGACTTTCCTGGCGGGGATATATCTAGAATTTCGGATTTCTATGACGTTTACTTTAAAGCCAGAGCATTGGCCAAGTCTTCAGTCCATCGAGTATTAATTGGGACATGCCTTTAATGGGAGGCACAAAAAAAAAGCAGATCATCTGCTAAAAAGAGACTAATTTAGATTAGGAAGGGTTACCTATTTTATCCCTGTAAAAGTTTTGACCGAGGGATTGAAAATATCGCGTGATAATGGTCTTTAGGGTTGAACAGCAAGGGGGAAAGAGGGGCACTCCCTGCCTGAGTGCCCATACACAGAGGGAAGGAGGTCAGACAGAATGCCGTACAACCATCCTGCCGTGGGGTTAGTGTACGGAGGGAGGAGATGATTGACGGAAGGAGCCCCCAATGCTTCGTTCGAATCAAAACTTTATCTAACCAAGCCCAGCTGCATTATCAAATGCTTTTTCAGCATCAATTGAAAATATTGTGGGGTATTGGTGGTTTTGGGGATTGACTTTGACATCGTTTCTAACTAAAACACCATCAATACCTTGCGGGGGGGGGGGGGGGGAGGGGGAGGACATTGGACAATGCGAGCCTGTTCTGTACAAATCCCAACTTGGGGGCTAGAAATTAATTTGAGTAATACGGTGGCAAGCGTTCGGCCAAAATTTAGAGATATTTTCAAATCCATGTTAATGAGGAGATGGGGCGATAAGCAGAGGGATCCGTGGGATACATCTTCCCCGGCTTTAGGCTGCACCCGTATGTGGGCCCTCATTTATACGAGGAGGTAAGCCTGCCACCTGACACGGAATGAGTTATACGCGACACAAGGTGGGAGTAGGACCTCAGGGAGGAGTATTTATATAGAAACTAGCCCGTCCATCTGGTCATGTGCTTTTTGGTTGGGCAGCTTGGCGTATTGTAGGGCAACTATCTCTTCGGTAATGGAGTGACTCTAGGAAATTTTTGTCGTCTGGTACAGTTCTTGGCAAGGATAGCTTCCCCAGCAGTCCGTCCGATCCCACCCATCGGTTTCTGAGGGCGTTACAGTCAGAATAGTAATCTCTGAAGATCTGAGTGTTTCCCTCCCCATCATGTTTGAGAATCCTGACTTGTTTTTTAATCGCCATGGATGGTGTTGCAAGGTCTCAAGCCCCTGGCCAGGTGGGGCAGGAGCTTATCCCCCCCCCCCCCCCTATATCCAGTTTGTTCCCAATCTAGAGAGATGGGCATCAGCTGGTGATTAAGGGATTTTTCTCTGTGAAGCATGTTAGTAATCACCTTCTGTGCCCTGCTCCAGGATTCCAAATTCTGCTCTAGACCTGACAAGATTTAAAGGAAGAGGTAGGAGGACCTAAGCTTAGAGGTGTAGTTTCATCTAATTTTGGATTTTTATAATTTTTTGCCTGGAGTCAATATAAGAAATGATTGGCCCACTCAAGGCCACCTTAGAGTTTCCCACTGCAAAATGAGGGGTCTCAGCATGGACTTCATGTCCCTATAGAATTCACTCACCATATTTTTAAGAGGTTACCAAAGTCCTCGGTCTCATATGGTATGAAGGAAAAGCCAGAGGTGCTCCTTCCTTTGGGGTAAAATATCATAACATTTCAAAGATATAGGTGAATGATTGAGATGATCAGATCTTCGATATTCAGCTGAACTCAACCCTTGAGGCTAAGGCTGGGGAATTCAGAGGTAGTTTTTTCCAATACGAGACCACGACTGGTGAGGGGGGGTTGAAAAAGAAGTACTCCCTTGCCCTCTGGGTGGAGAGACCTCCAAATGTCAATTATGGTGGTGGAGTTTAAGAAGCTGCTCAGGGTCTTGTCCTGTGTGTGGCGCGGGGTGGGGATCTATCCTCCTAAAAGGTCATGGACCGTGTTCAGGTCTCCTCCTATAACTTTAAGGGGGGAGGGGTCAGCTAGATTTTTACCGGCTAGTTATTACAAAAAAGCCTTGTTGTATACATTAGGACCGTATACATTACAGATAGCCATCTGCGGCACTCGGCAGGGGACAGATACGTAGTCTGATGATCTCCCGTCTGAGTCGGTCGGTTCTTCCTCCAGCTGGTGTTTATATTTTATAATGAATAAGTATCATGACACCTCCCTTTCTCTCTACCGTGCGGGACCCAAAAAACATGACCCACCATTGTTTTTTCAGCCTGAAAAAGTCCTCTCTACCTAGGTGGTTTTCCTGGAGCAGGCAATGTCAAACATGTTGTTTTCTCAAATGTCGCAGGAATCTTATCTCTCTTTTCGGGCGATTCTAAGGCCCTTGTCATTCCCAAGATATAGCCTTAACCATCTTGGCGAAAGTATTGGGTATACCAACTAGGGTCAAACACTATCGTTTATGCTTCTGTGGGGCAAGTACTCGGGGGGGTAGGACCATCAGCTCAAGGATAGTTAAATGGCGTAGGCATTACCCAGAACAACATAAATAAGCATAAATCACCTACTCAGTAGAGCCAGGACCCACTTTCGGGGTCACAGAAAGAGATAGCCGTTAGCTCCCAAAAGCACCTCAGGAGAATATGGAGATCAGGACTCACCAGTTTCCCCGTCATTGGTGCTGGAGGAATTCATTCTTCCCAACTTATGGGGACAACAATATACTCAGAAACGCTCCAAGAGGAGGAGCGCCTGCAACATTAACAGCAAATTTTCGACATTCGGAGGATGTATAGACAAAAAAATAGTGGATTACATTTCCACCATGGGGGGGGAAGCGGGGAAAACCCAATAATTGCAGAAGTCACGTGACTATGTCGAGGCCAGGTCGTTTGCGTTGTTTACTCCTTCGGACTAAAATCACGGTCTGAAATGTCCTGTAGGGGTCGGAGCCTAGGAGGAGTGTGATGGCTGGAGGACAGACGGAGACGGCCCGCGGGGTGGATCGCTGAGGGGACCCATTTTTTTCGGCGTTTTCTACCCCAGTTATCTCCAGGAAATTCCTGGGCGGTTCTCAGGGGTTGATAAGGAGGAAGAATTCCCCATTTTTGTGGGAACAAATCTTGCGTATGGCGACTGGATATTAGCAAAGCAAACTTTTCCTGCCTCCTAAATAGTTCCGTGCAGATACTCGTGAGTTGCTCTATCGACGTTTGGCTAACCTCAGCAGAAAAGTCCTACGAAAATTAGCAGCTTAATGGCCATGGAAATATAGTCGGTCGCGCTAATGACTTGTATGGATCTCAGAATTTCGGGCTTTGTCTGCAACAATTTAAATATTTTCACGATTGATTGCCTTGGTCATTGGTGTATTATCTCGATTGTGCCTCTCCTTTGCGACTCACTATGCGCTCCCTTCTCCAGTTAGGGCCCCGTCTATGGGCTCTCTCTAACCGGCAGCGCTTTGAGATACCAAGCAATTCTGGAAGTTCTGCTGCAAATCGTAGTCTAGGGCAGTGCTGTGAGATCGACTCAGGCAGGCCCAATTATTCTAAGGTTGTTGCCGCCTAGAGCGATTCTCTAGGTACGTCGATTTTGTCGGCCAATCGCTTGTTCTCCGATAACACCCCTTTCAGTTGTTGTAGACCGATGGGCATCAGCGTCCATTTTCCAGGTTCTGACCCTAAATTCTAGTTCCTACAGGCGATCTGCATGCACTCTTAATTCTCCCTTCTCCTGCCGAGCGATCAATTGGGAGCCACTGTTGCTGTAGGGACTCTTGTAGGTCGACCAATTTGTCGCCCATTTCCTCGCAATCTTTTATAATCATCTCGGGTCCTGGAGGTTCGGCAAGGGTCTGCTTTGGCGGGGTTTTTTTAGATTTCCCCTGAGGGAGTAGAAAAGGGTTTCCCAGTCAGAGCTCGTTGCAAATGTCAAGCCCCTTGGTAGGTGCCTGGGGCTTTCTCCGATTTTTTTAACTGCTTGGGCTTTTGATTTTTCCCATTTTTTAAGAATAACTTCCATAAAAGAGGGTTCCAAGACAGGAATAAGCCCAAAAGGGAAGGTGCCCCACGGACAGGGTTAACCAAGACTTAATAATTAGAGCCTGCGCGGGGCGGGGTATCATGCAGCAGGACAGCTTCACTACAGAGGGATAGCCGTTAAAAAATCTTGGGGGAAAACCAAAACTAAAATCATTCAATCAAAGTTCTGGATTAGCAGCCAAATTAAAGTGGGAGCTTTTAAAGCAAGAGTCCTTTTGTAGCAGAGAGGGATCTTGAGATGCAGGTGGCCACAGTAGGAGTAGGGGAGCAGGAGTTCTGCCGCCCACTGCAAAAGGTTTCTCTCAATTGGGGGGGATCAGGGAAGCCCGATTGAAATCCTCGAGGGGGATAATAGTCCCCCACAGAGCCCCGGGGCGAGGGGGGTTAATGCCCAGAGGGGGTTTCCAGGGGCCAGGCTCAGGGGGTAAATGGCCGCCACTCCTTCCAGAGCTCGCAGAGCTGAAACGCTGAAAGGCGCCCAAAAGAGCCGTGGCGCCCCGCTGCAGGCGTTACCGCGGGGCTGCTGCGGGGCGCGCGGGTGGGGGGGGCTCCGGGACCTGTTTGCCCCTCCTCCTGATGCCTCCGACTGCCGCGGGGGGAGTATTTTCCCGCCGCCCCCGCCCGGGACACCCCAGTTCTCCCCGTTTTTCTTTCCAGCCCCCTCCGATATGGAGAGATGGCGCTCCGGAAACCCCACTGGGTTTTCCCCCGGGGCGTGCCCCCTAAATCGGGGGTGCTCAGGTGGTTGCCTGCCCCCGAATGACGGGTGTTTTTTGCCGTTTGTGGCACGGCGCTCCGGAGCCTCTGCAGTCGCCTCACCACATGTCGGCGCCGGAACCGGAAGTCCGACCAATCTGTGCTTCTTTCGAGACGTTACAGAAATCCCATTGTCTCCAGCTCAGTGGCCGCATAAAGCGAGATGTGTTGCTTTTCACCAAACTCAAAATTTGCATTGTGGCCAAAAAGTTTAATTTTGGTTTCATTGAGCAAAAACATCTTTTTTCAACATGTTTGGGGGCTCCCAAAAAGGGCCCCCTTCTTCCACATGTTTGGTTGTCTCCCAGGCGGCTTTTTGCAAACGTTAAACAAGACTTTTTATGGATCTTTTTGAGAAAGGGTTTTCCCTTCTCGCCACTCTTCTATAAAGGCCAGTTTTGTGCAGTGTACACTGATTGTTGTTCTATTGGACAGACTCTCCACCTCACTGTAGATCTCTGCAGTTCATCCAGATTAAATCCTGGGCCTTTTGGGCTGCATTCTCTGGATCATCTTTCTCCTTGTTTGAGATGAAAGTTTAGAGGGACGGCCGGGTTCTTGGTAGATTTGCAGTGGTCTGATACTCCTTCCTTTTCCCAATATGATCGCTTGCACAGTGCTCCTTGGGATGTTTAAAGTTTGGGAAATCTTTTTGTATCTAAATCCGGCTTTAAAAAATTCTCCACAACAGTATCAGGGGCCTGCCTGGTGTGTTCCTTGGTCTTCATGATGCTCTCTGCACTTTAAACAGAACTCTGAGACTATCACAGAGCAGGTGCATTTATACGGAGACTTGATTACACACAGGTGAATTATATTTAACATCATCAGTCATTTAGGACAACATTGGATCATTCAGAGATCCTCACTGAACTTCTGGAGTGAGTTTGCTGCACTGAAAGTAAAGGGGCCGAATAATTTTGCACGCCCCACTTTTCAGTTTTTTATATTTTACAACAGTTTAAAATATCCAATAAATTTTGTTCCACTTCACAATTGTGTCCCACTTGTTGTTGATTCTTCACCAAAAAAATTAAAATTTTATATCTTTATGTTTGAAGCCTGAAATGTGGCAAACGGTTGAAAAGTTCAAGGGGGCCCGAATACTTTCGCAAGGCACTGTAACAAGTCAAGACAATGTGTCTCCAACAAACCCTTAAGTTTCTTGGAAAACTAGAAAACCAAGGACAATTCTGAATCCTTCTTTTACCTGATGTTGTCATTTGGAGCTTTGCCAAGTTTCTTGATGGCCGCACACTCATGTTTGTGGTTGACCCAGGAGTCCTTCTGACAGGTGCGGTCACAGTAATGAGCGAATTTACACTGCCCACAGCGCTGGAGCTTTTCTTGCCTCTTAAAGCATGAATGGCACACACAATGTGTAAGGCTGGAAAGAGAATAGGAGAACATGACACACTATAAATACCAATAAAGCTATCACCCATATCTTCACCAGCTACTCCTCCCCAACTTCCTCTCATTGAAATGTCCTCCACTACCTTGTTTCTTACAGGTTATTTGTATCTCATCTGTCCTGACTGTATAAAGTCATTACTGAATGTAGAAGTGGATTATACCAATCATTTACATATGTTATTATGGAAAACCAATGCAAACAATTCCCATGTGGCAACAGATCTTCCTCATGTACCAACAATCGTACAAATGAGGACCTGCTCATGATGTAGCCAAGAAACTTTAATAAAGGTAACCTTCCAGCAAGACTAATAATTATAATTAAACTAGTTAAGATCTTTATAAGGTGTGCTTAAAGGGGTATCCCCACTTATGAAAATGATGGCATATCACTATGATATGCTATCACTATCTCAGGGACCCGCACCTGCAGTATCTCCAAAACAAGCTCTGGAACCTCTAGGTTCTGAATGGAGAGGTGGCCGGGACTCTCCCATAAACAGGAATTCTAATTACAGCCGAGCATCGGCACTCAGTTATACTCAGAACTCCCATTCATGTCTATGGCAGAGTCCCAACCAACTCTGCATTCAGAACGGAGAGGTTCCAGGGCTCGTTTTGGACATAGATGCAGGTCCCAGACCTATCAGACATTGATGGCATATACTAGCGATATGCCATCTTTGTCTAAAGTGAGAATACCCCTTTAAGACTAAAGCATAGCTTTAACATTGGGGTGCAGACAATGTCATGTGCCAGGATCAGGGAAAGCTATTTGCTGAGCAACTTTTTTTTCCTTCAATCAACTCACTATGACAGGTTTCTACCTATTTATAGATGGCAGAGATCAAGTGTATAGAGGGAACCTGTCACTAAGAAAAAGCTGGTTAACTTACTAGCAGCATGTTCAAGAGCAGAAGAAGCTGAGCATATGGAGAAAATTCAATATAACATGTATCTTTTTGATTTAAAACATGATTAGAACTACATACAAATAATTAGGACTGCCCATTGGACTCTTATGCTAGGAATGAGGAGAGATACAAGTAAATAAAATTCAAACTATGCTGAAGATTTTCCCACAAAACTCTATACCAATGTGCTCAGCACCTCCTCCTCTAAAACATGCTGCCAACACATCACATTGTATGTTCAGCCCAAAATGTTCCCTTTAAGCTATGCTTTTACGTGTATATTCTGTCATAGGATAGGATCTATAAACAAATGCCCCTAAATGCATCACCCTTGTTGCCTTAGGACAGGGTTTGTATGAAGAAATGTGTAGGAGAACTATTAGGAGAAGTATAAGAAGATGTGTAGGAGAAATATAAGGAGATGTGTAGGAGATATATAAGGAGATGTATAAGGAGATATATAAGAAGATGTATAAGGAGATGTGTAGGAGATGTATAAGGAGATGTGTAGGAGATGTAGAAGGAGATGTGCAGGAGATGTAGAAGGAGATGTGTAGGAGATGTATAAGGAGATGTATAAGGAGATGTGTAGGAGATGTGTAGGAGATGGAGATGGAGATGTGTAGGAGATGTATAAAGAGATGTAGAAGGAGATGTATAAAGAGATGTAGAAGGAGATGTATAGGAGATGTAGAAGGAGATGTATAAGGAGATGTGTAGGAGATGTAGAAGGAGATGTGTAGGAGATGCAGAAGGAGATGTGTAGGAGATGTAGAAGGAGATGTGTAGGAGATGTAGAAGGAGATGTATAAGGAGAGGTGTAGGAGATGCAGAAGGAGATGTGTAGGAGATGTAGAAGGAGATGTATAAGGAGAGGTGTAGGAGATGCAGAAGGAGATGTGTAGTAGATGCAGAAGGAGATGTGTAGGAGATGCAGAAGGAGATGTGTAGTAGATGCAGAAGGAGATGTGTAGGAGATGTAGAAGGAGATGTGTAGGAGATGTAGAAGGAGATGTGTAGGAGATGTATAGGAGAAGTTAGGAGATGGTATAAGGGAGGATGTAAGGAGATGTATAAGGAGATGTGTAAGGAGACGCAGAAGGAGATGTTGTAGGAGATGCATGAAGGAGATAGTAGAGATGTATAAAAGCGAGAGTGTAGGAGATGTATACAGGAGAATGTGGTAGAGATGTAAAAGGACGATGGTGTAGGAGATTATAAGGAGATTGTGTAGAGATGTAAAAGGAGATGTGTAGAGATTCAGAAGGAGATTTGTATATGATGCAGGAAGGAGATTGTTGAGATGCAAGAGATGTGTAGTAGATGCAGAAGGAGATGTGTAGGAGATGCAGAAGGAGATGTGTAGTAGATGCAGAAGGAGATGTGTAGGAGATGCAGAAGGAGATGTGTAGTAGATGCAGAAGGAGATGTGTAGGAGATGTAGAAGGAGATGTGTAGGAGATGCAGAAGGAGATGTGTAGGAGATGCAGAAGGAGATGTGTAGGAGATGTGTAGGAGATGTAGAAGGAGATGTGTAGGAGATGTATAAGGAGAGGTGTAGGAGATGCAGAAGGAGATGTGTAGGAGATGTATAAGGAGATGTGTAGGAGATGTATAAGGAGATGTGTAGGAGATGCAGAAGGAGATGTGTAGGAGATGCAGAAGGAGATGTGTAGGAGATGTAGAAGGAGATGTGTAGGAGATGTAGAAGGAGATGTGTAGGAGATGTATAAGGAGATGTGTAGGAGATGCAGAAGGAGATGTGTAGGAGATGTAGAAGGAGATGTGTAGGAGATGTAGAAGGAGATGTGTAGGAGATGCAGAAGGAGATGTGTAGGAGATGTAGAAGGAGATGTGTAGGAGATGTAGAAGGAGATGTGTAGGAGATGTGTAGGAGATGTATAAGGAGATGTGTAGGAGATGTATAAGGAGATGTGTAGGAGATGTATAAGGAGATGTATAAGGAGATGTGTAGGAGATGTATAAGGAGATGTGTAGGAGATGTAGAAGGAGATGTGTAGGAGATGTAGAAGGAGATGTGTAGGAGATGTAGAAGGAGATGTGTAGGAGATGTATAAGGAGATGTGTAGGAGATGTAGAAGGAGATGTGTAGGAGATGCAGAAGGAGATGTGTAGGAGATGCAGAAGGAGATGTGTAGGAGATGTATAAAGAGATGTAGAAGAAGATGTATAGGAGATGTAGAAGGAGATGTATAAGGAGATGTGTTGGAGATGTAGAAGGAGATGTGTAGGAGATGCAGAAAGAGATGTGTAGGAGATGAAGAAGGAGATGTGTAGGAGATGTATAAGAAGTAGTGTTGAGCGATTATTATCGACAAAGTTGAATTTTTAGATCATGCGATAATTTAGGTTAGGAGAAAAAAATAAAAAAACACACCAGACTTGCAAGCTGCACTTCTTATGACAGCCTGTGAGAGTGGGCGGGTGCAGAAACCCAAAATGGAGGCACCCCTTCCTCCCCATATAGGTTAAAATCAACATACACCAAATATAACATATGGTTCAGCACAAAAAAACATTTCTGAAAAAACGGATGGCAAACCTGGGTGCCACTGGTGTAATGTTGTTTTTTAAACCTATTTGGGGAATATGGGGTGCTCCATTTTGGGTTTCTGCACACCCAGCCCACTCTCAAGGCT
The DNA here is from genome assembly GCA_025379985.1 of Phyllomedusa bahiana. Classification (NCBI taxonomy): domain Eukaryota; kingdom Metazoa; phylum Chordata; class Amphibia; order Anura; family Hylidae; genus Phyllomedusa; species Phyllomedusa bahiana. The sequence goes on from JAODAL010022810.1 coordinate 53,974, forward strand.
GTCCATAAGAAGTGCAGCTTGCCAGTCTTGGTGTGTTTTCTTATTTTTTTCTCCTCTGTAAAATGTAGGTTTCGGTGACCCAGTGAGTAGGTCTTGAATTGCTCTTTGAAGGGAAGTAATGATAGTGTAAGGACAGCCCCTATTTTGAGATCCCGTTGAAAGTTGTGGGCATTCTATAAACCATCTTTTGAATCAAAATATGTGAGACAGTAGAGTCCTCAAGTTTTTTCATCTTATTAAGATCGCTGGCCATTTTCAGGCGCTTCCTGTCATTTTTGTGCGGCCAGCAAATCAACTACAGAATAGAGCAGGGTGAGATGTGTGTGCGACGTCAATGACTCTGGAAAAATCACAAGACCCCTCGTTTTACAAGAACAGCGTTTCCTGTTCAGGCCTTTGTGTCTCTCACGTCTCATAGCAGGAGGACGAGCGCATCAGCTGTGTGTCCAAACTGCTCAGCGAAATTATTCTATTTTCTTTCACAGAAAACCTCTATACCTATTAGCTGTGATCCCCTTAACAACTTAGTTTAGAACATGAGATGGAAGATTTATGTAGTAGCTAGAGAATATTTAAAGAGGCATCTACCGCTTTAAAGTCACAAACAGTGGGGGGAGCGGCAGGGGGTGGCCCACGGGCGAACACAGACAAGCTCTATGACAAGAATACTGGATAAAGTCACCAGACATTAGTGTAGACATAGCACTGCCAATAGCTTAATTATTACCAGTTTTTCATTGAAATATTTTCCTGGATATTGGGCAGCCTGAACTTAAATTAGGATCACACTTTCTAGTAACTTGCAGGTCTCCATTTGTAGGTTGCAAAACTCCACTTTTAGATATCAGTATACATTATCAGATAGGTGGTTCATTTCAATTTGCCCATTCCACCTTGTTGTATATATCCACCTGCACCTTAAATTTGAATCAGCAATTATTATAGTCACCACAAGGGTGAATTGAAAGCGTGCCAAAATATCGTTGTATTATACGAATACATAACAGATACGTTTTTTTGACTTGGCGCACTACAGCATTGTTCATTGAGGCAGCTTGCACTTAAAAATTGAATACAGCAAATTTTATAGTCACCACAGATGAATTGGAAAGGTGTCACAAATATCATGTATTATACGAAACAAAACAGATATGTGTTTATTGAACTTTGGCAACACCTACAGCTTGTTCATTGAGCGAGCTTTGGCACTTAAATCTGAATCCATCAAATTTATGTCACCACAGTGAATTGAAATGTGCCAAAATATCTTGTATTATACCTGAATACAAACTGATACGTGTTTTTAGAACTTGGCGCACTACAGCATTGTTCATTGATGCAGCTTGCACTTAAAATGAATACAGCAATTTTATAGTCACCACAGTGAGAATTGAAAGGTTTGCCAAGAAATATCTTTGTATTATACAAATACATTTCAGATACGTGTTTTTTCACTTGGCGCAGCCAGCAGTGTTGATAGATCACTTTGCAGTCTATATTTGAATACAGCACTTTTGTTTGATTTTGAGGGATTTGAGAATAGCCTGTGATTTGCCCATCTTTTAATAAGAGACTTTCCTAAATTCCTTCCATACGCTTCTCTAAATTTTTATATTTCTGAACATGGAGGCGAAATTCAGGTGGTAAGCGAGCAAAGAGGGGTAGGACAATGGAGGTAAGAGGTACTAAGAGAAGGTGCTACTCCTTACCATTGCTGGCGACAACACGCATGCCAGCGGATCGTCAGATGCAGGACGTCAGGCCTGTCATCCGCTGGGCATCAGGGCCTGTGGAATCTCAGTAACAAACCACGTCGCCCAAACTGTCCATCCGTGGTTATGCAACCTGCATCCCGCAGTCTTACCTCCACGACCCTCCCAGTCCACCGGCCACAAATGTTCGTCCATCAGCATCACCAGCATCCGTCCAACATGAAGCATCCCAAATGTTCCACTCGTGTACCCACCACTGTGAGGATAATCTATTCCTGAAGACCTCTCTTTGATTGACAAAAATCCGTTGGGGTCAGAAGGCATGTTAAAAGATCAAGAGGCCAAATAGTATGATTTACATCATGGCTTCTGCCGCCCATTACTGATCCATCATAGGAGGAAGAAGGAAGCCGGTCCATCGTCAAAAATCCCGGCGGGTATCGGCAACGCCTTTCCATCCCTCTAGTTTGTAGCCCGCACTACCTGTATGCAGAATGTCAGGACGACAAAGTCACCTGTGATGATGATGAAGCGATGACGGGCATTGCAGATCCAACGTGGTCTTTTTCATCAGAATTTTTCTCCTTGCGAGCGCTTCAACACTGGACGAGGAGGAAGACGATGGGGTGGTGACAGTACGGGTTCCGCCTCAAAAAGGAGAGGGCGGTCGCAAAAAGTCCCTGATATGATTCCTCCAATGCCAACGGTCAGCGCCAAACCCCGCTCCTCTCTTATCGCCTTCAAAAATGTCCAGGACCTCTCAAGCCTGGGCCTTCTTTGAGCAAGCCTCTGATTCACCCCCAGCGATGTCATATGTGCCTATGCCGAAAACGCAAAATAGAGGCAAGACCTAAGTGTGGTTAACCACCAACAACATGTCTAGTCACATTCAGCGAATGCATGAGTTGAAATGGGAGCAACACTTGGCCAAATAGGCCAGACCGTACTGCCTGGGCCTCCAAACCACTGTCCCCACCCCTCTGTCATCGCCTCCTCCTCCTCCGCCACCTACCATCGTTCCTCAGCTGCCCATTGTCCTCTCATAGTCCAATTGAACCAGTATGATCAGCCTCCGCTTCAGCCTCCCACCGTCGCCCGAGTACCACCAGCACACCAAGACCCATCCTACCCTTCTCCTTCCGCCAGTTTGACGACCTGCTACGCCGAACAAGTCGGCCAGTCTAGCAGCTAGCCTTCAGTCTTCCCGGTTTGGGAGGAGAAGAAACACTTTAAACCCAAACCATCCCAAAGCAAAAGCCTGAATGTCGGCCTAGCTAGGGCTTTTGGCCTTGGAAATGTTGCCTTTTCCGTCTTGTGAACACATGATGGGTTCCGCCACGTCATGCCGCATGCCTGCCCCGAATACCAGATGCCGAGCAGGCATTTCTTTGCCAGAAAAAGCCTCCTCTGCCCTGGCCAGCCACAAGGTCATCTAAAAATTTTCAAGCGCGTTGTCTGCATCTGTGGCCGAAAAGTCCAACTGACCACCGACACCTGGACAAGTAAGCACGGCCAAGGCCGCATAAACTCTGTGACAGCTCACTGGTGGCAGGTTGGATGTCACTGGGGGTGAACGGTGGCTCTCAGGCTCGAGCGCAACTCCTCTCTTCAAAACCGCAGGGATGCGTGCAGGGTTTTTCTTCCCACAAGATCAGCCTAGGTGTCATCACGATGCCCAGAAAACCAGGCCGTGTTGAAATTAATCTGTCCTGAGACCGTCCACCACACAGGTAAGGAGCTGTAACGGCCTCCGCAACGAGACCGAGCGGCTGGCCTGGTGACAAGAACCTTGTGCCAGCAAGGTGGTGTGCGATAACTGGCGAAATCTCTGGCCGACCCTTAAGATGGTAGGGCTGGTAGCACATCCCTTGTCCTGGCATCAAGTCCATGCACCCTTGTCGTCCAGAAATTTCTAAAGAGCTACCCGGGTCTGGACTGCCTGCTGAGGAAGGCTAGAAGTCTAAGTTCGCACTTCCGGCGTTCGCACCCAGCTTCGTCCCGCCTGGCTGCGTTGCAGCGTCAGCTCGGCCTCCCCGTAAACCGTCTCATTGTTGACGTGGCAACACGCTGGAATTCCACCCTCCACATGCTCCAGCGATTGTGGCAGCAGCGCAATGCCATTACGCAGTACGAAGTGACACATGGCCTGACAATCAGCGCTGCGGACCTCGGGGTGTTAAAGGGCCACCGAGAGGGGAGGCAGGTGAAAGAGCTCTGCCCCATCCTTGCCAGTTTTGAAGAAGCCACCAAAATGGTCAGTGCGGACAATGCCCTTGTCAGCATGAGCAGTGTGGTGATCTTAGTTCTGGAACGATCGTTGGACACTCTGAAACACAGGTCCCGCCAGAGACGGAGGAGGAGAGGGGAACAGATGCGGACACGGAGCCTTCTCTCCGTCAAATCCACAAGGCCCGACAGTTTCACAATTTCATTGATCTTCATTAGGCATTGGTTCGGGTCAGAGCTAGTGCAAGGTGGCGCTTTCAGCTCTCAGGGTGATCATCTCAGGCAAGTCAGGGCTGTGTTGAAGCTGTGCCGGAGGCAGTGGAAAGAGGAGGAGGTATTCCTAGACACCGACTTTACCGACGTCCCTGCCTTGGAAAGAGGTTTGGCGCGAATTTGAGGCAGAGGAGGAAGATGAGGAAGATCCGTTGGCGAGTGCCCCTCTACCCCGAGGCTGGGTACAACAAGGCACCATCTCCCCCATGAGTGCTTGGATGCCCCATTTCCCCCAACATGATCCTCGCATTAAGGCCATCAAAACTAACAGCAGTTACTGGGTGGCCACCAGCCTGGAGCCTCGGTACAAACCAAAACTCCGCACTGTCATTCCACCCACCCACATAGAGAGTAAAATGCAGGAAATGGAGCCCTTGCTGATTGATCAACTGGAGACATCTGTTGCGTCTGCTTCACGTTCCCCAATGTCACGGGGAACAAAAAATCAGCGAGTGACAGCAGTAGAGTCCCAAGTAGGCATTAGCGGCAGCGGGCTAGCAGGCAAGGTGGCGAAGCCTAAGGGGTGACCTCTGGCAATCTTTGTTTACCACCTCCCCCAACGCATGCAATGCGGGGCACACATCCAACACACAGAGACCAGCTTAAGATCATGGTCCACGACTATCTGCGTCTCAACACCGATATTTTTGTATGTTTTCCGGCCCCAAATTTAGACTTCTGGGTATCAAATGGGACGAATGGGCCCGAGCTGGCTCCGTTTACGCCCCTAGAGGTGTTGTCCTGCCCAGCAGCCAGCGTCATATCTGAGTGGACCTTCCCGCACAGCTGGAGGGGTCATTATAGACAAACGCATCCGGCTTTCCACAGATAATGTGGATCGTTTGACTTTCATCAAGATGAATCAGCATGGATCTCTGATGATGTTGTGGCCCCAAATTTCCGAAGTCACCGATTAGTTTTCCGGTCTACTTCACATTCCTCTTCAAACAGAAAGGTCCTCTTAAAAACTATTTTTTTAAAATGATCATTTCTTACTGGGAATTTTTATTCTCTTTTCCCAACAGTTCATTTTGCTGGTTTTGCTGTGAGGAGACTGTAAAGACAGCAAGGTTTCATGACAACACCGTATTCCCTTTACTCACTTTATCTTTAGAAGTTTTCGCCCTTGTCAATGGGTTTTTGAGGTTCATTTTTGCTGTGAGATACAGCTATAATTATGGTCCTTTAGAACAGAAATGTGGCTTTTAAGTGGCATTTCTCCCTCACAATTTTTTAATAGTGGCTAAGAAGTCATATTTATAATTTTTTTGGGGTCATGTAGCTGTGAGATCAACAAAAATCATGGTCCTTTGGAACAGAAATGTGGCTTTTAAGTGCATTTCTCCCTCACAATTTTAATATGGCTGAGAAGTCATATGTATAATTTTTTGGGGTCTGTAGCTGTGAGATACAGCAATTAATCCCTGACCTTTGGAACAGAAATGTGGCTTCTAAGTGGGATTTCTCCCTCAAAATTTTTATCAGTGGCTGAGATGTCATTTTTTTAATTTTTTGGTTCATGTGCCTTTTTAAATGCAGCAATACTACAGGTCCTATTATAAAAAAAATGTTGTTTCTAACAGACATTTGTTCTTCAAAATTGTCCAAAGTGGCTCAAGGGTCATGCTTTGAATTTTTGGGGGCATTTTGCTTTGAAATGCAGCTATACTACAGGTCCTATTATAAAAAAATGTTGTTTCTAACAGACATTTGTTCTTCACAATTGTCAAGAGTGGCTCAAGGGTGATGGTGCTGTCAGAAACAGGAATAGGTAGGACACATATTGCAAAATGACTTGTTTTTGCAAGATCTTTAACATAGCTATCAATCCCTGTATTGAGACAACCCATTTAATACAATTAAAAAAAGAGAAACAAAGACATGGTGGGATTCCATCCTATTTTAAAAATGTGTTTTCTAGAATTAAACTACTAAAAAACTTGCATGTACAAAATAGCTGGTAAAAAATTCCTCTGAATTGTACAAGGGAGGTACAGGAAGACTTGACCAGATGTAGGTTATTCAGAGGACATGGAGTATGGAGCACGGACAGAGAACAAAGTACAGAGACAATTTCCTCCAGCACGTTGAGTAAAATGAGAAAAAGAATGCCAAGGAAAAGGGCACCTGGGTGGAACAGGAGCATTATCCACCAGTATTTCCAAGTGAAGCTCAATTGGTCCGCACTCATACGGAGGGGCAAGCGCTACCCAGGACAGGGACAGTATATGTCCAGTGAAACTAAAATGGTGGTTGAAAGACTCCTTTTCCCGGCACTTTTGAATCTGTGGGTCAGACAGGTTTAATGGTCATTCTGCGGTACAGGACAGATATAGTCAATGTCCAGTTCAACTAAAATGGTGGTTGAAAGACTCCTTTTTCCGGCACTTTTTAATCTGGGGTCATGCAGTTTGGGGCTCATGCTGTGGCCCAGGACAGGTATAGTCAATGTCCAGTGAAACTAAAAGTGTTGTTTAAAGAAACCTTTTCCCAGCACATTATATTCTGTGGGTAATGCAGGTTTAATGGTCATGCTGCGGTACAGGACAGATATAGTCAATGTCCAGTTCAACTAAAATGGTGGTTGAAAGACTCCTTTTTCTGGCACTTTTTAATCTGGGGGTCATGCAGGTTTGGGGCTCATGCTGCGTTCCAGGACAGGGATATTCAATGTCCAGTTCAAGTAAGATGATGGTTCAAATCATACTGTCTTCTGGCACTTTTTAATTTGTGGGTGATGCAGGTTTAAGGGTCATGCTGTGGTACAAGACAGGGAAAGTGAATGTTGTGTGTTTTTTTTTCCTTGGCTTTTATAACCTAAGTGTGTTGCCTAAGATGTAGCACGTATCCATTTGACTGTTGTGGATGTTAATTCCAGCTTCTCCAGCCCTGTTTGGGTGTAAGAATCAAGGTGTTGTTGCTCTCCCATAGACTTTAATGGTCATCGCTCATAATCGACTGCTCACTATCGACTATCTTGTCGATGATGGTCGACTATCGACCATCGACCGATGTCGATGGTCAACGTAATCTCTCAACACTAATAATAATGTATCCCATAACAATTGTGTTCAGCTGCTGAAACAAACTATACGTAATGTACTTGAAGTGGCCCAAGCGAGCAAGTTCCAATCCCTGTCCATACCGCTCATTTCTTTTGGCATCTTTGCGTTCCCACCAAGGGCATGTGTACAGGCCATACTCACCCCATTACTTGAGTACAAGCCAATTCCTCCAGTACGTGAAATACGGATAGTGGTACTAACAGTCGCTATGGCCAAATGTCTGAAGGCTACATGGCTCTCCCTTACTCAAACCACTAATTCTCCCAGGACAACTTCACCCTTACTCAGGAGTATAACCTCAGTTCTGTTGCAAACTACACCCACATTCCATCCACCACCAGAACCAGACTCATTCATGGACTTACCCCTACCTTCGGCAGCACCACCACCATCACCTCCTCAGCCACTGGATTCCTTTTCTCTACCAGTTCTACCTTCTCATCCATCAGCGCCAGCAACAATACCCCAGGATCAACCAATCTACATGCCTTTTACACCCGAACAAGTCAATAATTTACTGACCCAAATGCCAGACCCTGAAAAAAACCCAATGGCATTTTACCGTGACATCAGCCAGATACAGAAGACATATTCTGCCTCTTGGAAAGATCTATACCATGTTGCCAGCATCAAGGCTGGGGATTACTTTTGGCCTATCATCAAATCAGCCCTACAAGAAGACACTGTTGTGGACATCAGTACTTACTCATCTGTGAAGAGTTCTGCCGTCATCTTCATTCTTGGGCCAAGGAACGCTTGGCTGAATCCTCAGTGAATATCTTCAATTCTACTCAAAATCCAACTGAATCCGTGGAGAATTTTTATCACCGGATGTCTGCCTTATTCCAGGACCATGGATTTGACATGAACACTAAAGCTCACAAAATCCTCTTTTCAACGGCGTTTGTTATAGATTTACTTAAACCTACTTGGGACTTTGAAACTATTCAAGCAGAATATGCAGAGTTATCTGGAAGTCAACTTCTATTCATTGCTAAGGCACAGACTGATCCATCCCAACAATTAAAGAAGGTTTCTAAAGTGACCCTACTTCAAGAGCTCCCACAGGGCTCTATAGCTCAGCCAGACACCATACTCAACAATCAACCAATGTAAGTTTTCCCTGGGTATCAACCTACAGACTCCAATCAAGAGAACGGTTCGCGACCTTTCCAGAACACACACTCTGGCGGACAAGGCCGAACTCAGAAAACTTGTTTTTACTGCAACCGATCCGGACATATCATGAGGCAGTGCCGTGCTAAAGCTCGTGACGACAAAAGGAATCTTGCTACCAATGGATAGCAACTACCGCAATACCCTTAAGCATATAATCAATTTCAACCTCAGTATCAAGTTTTTGAATCTCAACCGTCAAGATTCAACCAAAAAACACAACGCAGACCTCAGTCCTAAATAATAATCCATTCATTGGACCGCATGTTACCAACCTTAACCATAGTCAGTGCAAACAAGCATATCCTCAAGATGAATCTTATCTGTCTTATCAACCTCAAGACTCCTCCTATCGTCCTCATCCATAGGATTCCAGCAAACCTATGTCTACCGTTTTACTCAATGCTTCAGAGAACACCACTGTTAATCATTCTGAACCCGGGTTGACCGTCAATCTTCAAATTAATGGCCACCAACTTCCTTACCTTGTAGATACAGGTGCAGCCAGATCGGTTCTGAAAACTTCTGACATTCCACCAGACGTCATACTTTCTCCTGACTACATTTCATGCATTGAAGTGGATGGACGACCAACACAGACTTGCTCAACCTACCCTGTGCCAATTGGACATCATGGACTCCTGTCTGAACCACTTATCTCTTCTACTTACCCAACTAATCTGCTTGAAGCTGATCTTCTGAAAACGATGAATGCTACTATCATGTATCATTCTTCTGGAATGTATTTGTACTACAATACTCCAATTTCACATGAAGCTCTACAAGCTGTTCCTGCACTTCACATGCTTTATCCACATCAAGCAATACCTCCTGAACTTTTGACACAAGTACCTCCTGAAGTTTGGTCTAAAGGTCCTGATGATGTCGGCATCCTTCCAGTCTCACCTGTACATGTCTTCTTGAAAGAGGGTGCTACCCCGCCTCGCTTGCCTCAATATCCCTTTAAGCATGATCAAGAACAATCTCTGGAGTCACAAATCAGAACATTCCTGGATAATGAGGTGCTCATCCACTGCATTTCTCCTGCAAATACACCTCGGTTCCCTGTTCACAAGAAAAGTTATCCCTGGTGAACCTCCAAAATACCATTTGGTTCAGGACTCAGGAGCAGTCATTGCTGTCACGGATTATGAGAACCCTATGGTCCCCAAAGCTCATGTTCTCCTCAACCAAGTACCTTCTTCAGCTGCAAACTTCAAAGTCTATGGTTTCTGCAATGTCTTCTTCTGTGTCCCACTACACAAGGACTATCAATACCCTTCTGCTTTCACTTATCGTGGTACTGTTGGGTTCAGACTCCAACACCGCGTGACTACTGCTGTCCAAATTGAACACTGATTGCCGGCATGAAGAAATGACACCAGACACAGAGCTGATATGAGTTCCTCCTCAGTGTGAAGCAGACCCAGAAGAGAAAGCCTTTATTGCAATACAATGGATTTTTTACAAACTGGCTTCAGGGCGTGGCTAAGTTCTTTTTCTTGCAGTCTTCGG
>JAODAL010022811.1:0-63935 GCA_025379985.1 Phyllomedusa bahiana
GATGCAGTTTTTGCCATGTTCAAGGCCCAGAGATGCCCATCGAGACTGGAGATGCCGCTTCTCTCTTCTTGGAAATCTTCCCTTTAGGGGTTCGAACCCGGGCCTCTACTTGGAACGGGCCCAATAAAAATGAGCTATTAGGGGAAAGGGGAAAAAGGTTGTAATTGTAGTAACAGAAGAAAAAGATTGTCCAACCCCCCAGGAGCAAAAGAGTAACAATGCAGTTACAGGAAAGAATCTCCAGAACTGAGCAGATGCTAAATAGCTGCAGGTCACAGTCATGTATGAGAGGTAAGAGGATTGTCTATAAAATTTATGGGATCCACGTTGAAAGTGTATGGATGGGGAGATACGGACCTAAATCACCAAGGGGAAACATTGTTACCCTTTTTTCTTTTGGTATAAAATATATTTAAAGGGGTACAACTTTACACCACAAACTTCTAAAAAAACTGAAACATTTTGCATATTTACAATTTATAGTAAGTGGAAAAACAGTTTTCAACAAAATCTCCTGAAAAACTTTTTGGGGAGTCGTGAATTTGTTCTGAGGAATAGCATTTCCCCCCCACAGACCTTCATGGGGGACTTCACATTGATTCATTATTTCCAGGGTAGAGCACGGCCCCTCTCCCCTAACTTGGGCAAAGCGGTGACCACAGGGGCAACACTCTAACAAACTCTGGGGATAGAGGACCCCCCTAGGCACAGTCAGGGCTGGTGAACGCTTCATCTTTTACTTTTTTTGAGAACAAGTAAACATTTGCGAAATCTCTCGCTCTGTTTCTACGGGATGGGGTTGTTTCACCTGTGGGGGGCGGGCCCGGGGGAGCGGAGAGCGGCGGCGGCGGCCGGGCAGCGGAGAGCGGGGGGCGGCGGCCGGGCGGGGGGAGAGCGGCTGGGGGCGGACGGGAGAGCGGGCGGAGGCGCCGGCAGCGGGGAGGGGCGGCGGGGGCGCCGGGGGACGGAGAGCGGGCTGGCGGCGGACGGAAGCGGCTGGCGGAGGCGGCCGGGCCAAACGGAGAGCGGGGGGGCGGCGGGCGGGAGAGCAGGGCTGGGGGAGGGCCGGGGGAGGGAGAGCCGGGGTGGCGGGGGAGGAGAGCGGCTGGCGGAGGCGGCCGGGCAGCGGAGACGGGCTGGGGGGGACGGGAAGCGGGGTGGGGGAGGCGGGCCGGGCAAACGGAGACGGGCTGGCGGGGGACGGGAGACGGGCTTGGGGGAGGCGGGGGGGGGGGGGAGCGGAGGCGGGCCGGCGGGGAAGGGAGGCGGGCTGGCGAGGAAGGCCGGGCAAACGGGGAGCGGGTGGCGGCGGGCGGGGGAGCGGGCTGGCGGGGGCGGCCGGGGGGCGGAGAGCGGCTGGGGGAGGCGCCGGGGCAGCGGGGGGGCCGGGGGCAAACGGGGGCGGAGGCGGCCGGGGCAGCGGAGAGCGGGCTGGCGGCGGACGGGAGAGCGGGCTGGCGGCGGAAAGGGGAAGCGGGGCTGGGGGGAGGAGGCCCCGGGGGAGCGGAGAGCGGGCTGGGGGCGGAAAAGGAGGAAACGGGCGGGGGGAGGGGGCCGGGGCAGGGGGAGAGGGGGGGCTGGCGGCGGGGGGGAGAGCGGGTGGCGGGGCCGGGGGGGCCGGCCCCGGGGAAACGGAGGGGCGGGGGGCGGGGGACGGGGGGGACGGGCTGGGGGGAGGCGGCCCCCCCCCTGGGGAGCGGGAGCGGGGCTGGGGGGCCCGGAAAGGGGGAGCGGGCTGGCGGAGGAGGCCCGGGGGCAGCGGAGAGCGGGCGGCGGCGGAACCCGGGGGGAACGGGGGTGGCGGGGGGCGGGGCCCGGGGAAACGGAAGGGGTTCTGGGCGGGGGACCCGGGGAAAAACCCGGGTGGCTTGGAGGGGGCCGGGGGAGCGGGAAAAGCGGGCTGGCCGGGGGGACGGGAAGAGGGGGGCCCGGCGGTGGGGGCCGGGGGGAGCGGGGGAGCGGCTGGGGGCGGATGGGGGAAACGGGGGGGTTGGGGTAGGGGGCCGGGGCCGCGGAAGGGGGGCCCTTTTTCGGGGGACGGGAAAAGCGGGCCTTTGGGGGAGGCGGCCGGGCCCGGGAGCGGGGCCTTTGGCCCGGGGGACGGGGAGCCGGGGTGGCGGAGGGGGGCCCCCCCGGGGCCCGGGGAGCGGGGCTGGGGAGGGGGGCCGGGGCAAAACGGGCTGGCCGGGGCAGCGGGCTGGCGGAGGGGGGCCGAGGGAGCGGGGTGGCGGAGGCGGCCCGGGGGAGCAAGGGTGGCGGCCGGGAGAGCGGGGGAGCAGGGGTTTGGGGGCCCCGGGGGAGCGGCCCGGCGGGCCCCCCCCGGGCAAGCGGAAAAGCAAAAGGGTGGCGGCCGGGAAAAGCGGAGAGCAGGGCCCGGGGACGGGGGCCCGGGGGGGAGCAGGCTGGCGACGGCGGCCGGGGGAGGGCTGGCGGGCGGGGCCGGGGGAGCGGAGAGCGGTTTGGGTGGCCGGGCCGGGAAGCGGTGGGGCCCGGGAGGCCCGGGGAAGAAGGGGGGCTGGCGGGCCCGGGGGGGGGGGGCTGGCGGGGGCGGGCCCCCGGGGGGCGGGGAGCGGGGGGTTTGGGGGCCGGGGGGGGCGGAAGCGGGGTGGCGGGGCCGGGCGGCGGGGAAGGGGGCGCCCGGCGGCGGGGGGGCGGCCGGGGCGGGGGGAAAGCGGGCCCGGCGGCCGGGGCGGGGGAGAGCGGGCCCGGCGGGGCGGGGGCCGGGGTGGCGGAAAACGGGCCCGGCGGGGGGGCGGAGAGCGGGGCCCGGGGACGGCGGCCGGGGGGGCGGAGAAACGGGCGGCCGGGGGGGAGGGGGGCGGGGGGCGGTTGCTTGGCCCCTCCAAAGGGGGGAGCAGGGACGTCCCTGCCCTTTTCGGGGCGGTCTCCTTTACCCTGGACACACCCAAAAGACCGTGTTAAAATTTTTGCCCCCGATCTCACCCCCAGGAAACCAAATATTTGTCTGTTATTATTTTTGGTGGAACAGACGCCCTTGACCTCCCTTTATTTTCCCCCCCTTCATCTTTTAGGTTTCCCGGACGGGGGCCCGGTTTTGGACGTTTGACTTCAACCCCCCAAAATCTCCCGGGCGGGGAGCAGCTGAAACTCCGAGGAGCGGCAGTCCCCAGGCGTCCACCACTGGAAATGCCCGCGGCTCCTCTGACAGATGAGGGACTGTTTTTTTAGGGCAAGGGTTTCAAGTCTCCCCCTCCTCTTCCGCAAGGTTTTGGGGAAACCCTTGGGTGGGGGCTACCTTTCTGCTTTACCGGGGGGGGGGGGGGGGGGGGGGGGGGGGGGGGGGGGGGGGGGGGGGGGGGGGGGGGGGGGGCGGCGGGGGGGGGGGGGGGGGGCCAAATCCTTTTCAGCCGGATTTTCGGAGAAAAAATCATTTTTCTTCCCAGCTGATACTGGGTCACATGAACAAGAAGGGGAAAGACAGGAGGAACGGAAGAACAAAGCATCGGCAACCGGAACCCCTCCCGACCTAAGCTGAGGGCATTCTGGTTTAGTGGGCCCAAAGCATCAGCCGGGGTAACACTGTGCCACAGAGCCCGGGCCCCCGGGCCCCGAAGCTTTACCCCCGTCCGCTGGCCCGAAAGTAAGATTATACAGAGCAAAGGGGGGACGGCCCCCTATATACTGTGTTTCCCTCGTCTGATGGAGGGTTTATCAGAGCAAGGTGACGGCCCCCCTTTTAAACGTGGGCCCCTCGTCGTGGAGGTTTTACAGAGGCCCGGGAAAGGCCGGCTCTATATACTGTGGGCCCCTCTGCTGTGAGGGGGTTAAAACAGAGCAGAGGTGACGGCCGCTCTATATACTGTGTCCGTCTGTCGGATGGAGGTTATAACAGAGCAGGGGTGACGCCGCTCTATATACGTATCCGTCTGTCTGAAAGGATTTTTAACAGAGCAGAGGTTACGGCCGCTCATATACTGTGTCCGTCTGTCTGATGGAGGTTATACAGAGCACGGGTGACGCCGCTCTATATACTGTGTCCGTCTGTCTGATGTAGATTATACAGAGCAGGGGTGACGGCCGCTCTATATAAATGGGGCCGTCTTTTTTCTGATGGAGGTTTTTACGGGGCACCCGGGGGGACGGGCCCCCCTATATACTGTGTCCGTCTGTCTGATGGAGGTTATACAGAGCAGAGGTGACGGCCGCTCTATATAAATGGGCCCGTCTGTTTTTATGGGGTTTATACCCCCAGCAGGGGGTGACGGGCCCCTCTAATACTGTGTCCTTTTGTCCCGATGGGGTTAAAACAGAGCAGAGGTTTACCCAAACCCCTCTATATACTGCCCGCTGGGCTGATGCGGGTTATACAGAGCACGAGTTGCCGCCCTGTGCTGTATACCCCGTGCTGCTGTGTTTTTCCCCCCTCCCGACCTCCAGGGGGTGCCCCCGTTCCTTTTCCCCCCGAGTTTCTGGACAAGGGTTTTTGCACTGTGGCTGTTTTTGTCCCATAAGCGCAAAAGAATATCGTTTTTCCGGGCCCTGTTTCATTTTTATAACAATGGGAGACAATTGCAGGTCGGGTGTTCTCCTTCCTCCGCTCACACACAGACCGGTGGGAACCTTCTGGAAGGTGCCGCGTCCCGGATGTGGAGCCGCCTTCCTCGGCCGTAGCCGTTTGGTAATTATCAGTCCCATTCTGATGGGATATTTGCTTTTATTCCTCTCTAATTAGTAGAAGCCGCTGTGTAAACGGATCGTAACCTCCAAAGTCAATAGGAAAGGGCGTCGCCGAGACGCAGCCGCGCGATCAGAGCAGGGAACCTGGCGGCTCCGCTGGGAGTGTTTGTGCTGCCGGAGGTTGTGCCGGGTGCAGAATACTCAGAATATCGGCACTTTGGGTTATGTCGCCTTCTCTTGTGGTTTCATCCATGAACAACTGGAAAACCTCAAACGCCATAAAAATCAGTTTGACTCTTCTCCTGTGGTGACGGCGGCAACGTGGCCCCCATGGAGCCGGTTCTTAAAGGGCTTGTTCTACCTCAGACACTTATTGTTTTAAGTGTCTGATGGGGGCAGGTGTTAGAGGTGGGGACCGGGACCCTAATGTCTCCACACTAGGTCCACTGACTGTACTCATAGCTCACATAGAAGATAGCGGAGAGCGCCATGTGCGTGCGGCCACCTCTCTATTCTGTACCTAGACTTTGGGGGCTTATTTTCAAGGTGCGGGGCCCATGTGTTAGACATTTATGGTCTATCCTATAAAGGGGTCTGGAGAGGAGACTGGGGAGGGTGCCCCCACAACTGATCAGGTTAATTAGGGGATGACAACCGAAGGGGTTAAAAAAAAATTTTTTTTTTTTTTTTCAAATTAGAAATTGCCCTAATGCAAAATAAATTTTGTTCCAAAAGCTATAAACAGGATTTTCCCCACTCTGCCCCTTCAGTGCCCACGGAAAACGGTTTCTCCTGCTGCCCCCTGGGTCATGGACCTGTGCTGAATAAAAGGGAAATTCTCACTTCCCCTTCAATTCCTCTTCAATTTTCCCTTCTCCTTTTTTTTACCCTCACGAAACAGGATTTCTCACTGCTGCCCCCCTGGGTCATTGACCTGAGCGAATACAGGAAATTCCATTCTCCCCTTTGGGTCATGTGACCCGCAGCTGGAATACAGGATTTCTCCCTGTTTCCCCTGGTCATGTGACCTCACTGAATTTCAGGATTTCTACTGTGCCCCTGGGGCATGTGACCCCAGTGAATACAGGGTTTCTACGCGCCCCCGGGTTATTGACCTACAGTGAAACAGGATTTTCTCTGCGCCCTCTGGGTCATGTGACCTCACCTGAATACAGGATTCCTCACTGCGCCCCCGGGGATGTGACCCACAGGGGAAATACAGGATTTCTCTTGCTGCCTCTGGGGCATGTGACCTGCACCTTTAATACAGGTTCTCACTTGTTTTCCCCGGGTCATGTGCCTAAGCTGATACAGGTTTCTTCTGTCCCTGGGATGTGCCCCCACAGCTGAATCAGGTTTCTCCTTTTGCCCCTGGTTCATGTGCCTCAGTGAATACGGATTTCTCACGCGCCCTGGGCATGTGCCTCGGGTGAATACGGGTTCCCACTGCTGCCCGGGGTCATGTGACCGCGGGTAAAACAGATTTCTCATGCTGCCCCCGGGTTTATGGACCTGCAGCTGAATACAGGATTTTTTCCCCGCTGCCCGGGGGATGTGACCTCAGCTGAATAAGGGGTTTCTCACGCTGCCACCCTGTCATTACCCCGCACTGAATACAGGATTTCTCACTGCTGCCCCCATGTCATGTGACCTGCAGTGAATAGGGGATTTTCTACGTGCCCCATGTCATGTGCCTCATGATACAGGATTTCTCACTGCTGCCCTTGGGGCATGTGACCTCAGCTGAATACGATTTCTCATCTGCCCTTGGGGAGTGACCTGCACTGAAAACAGGATTTCTCACTGCTGCCCCTGTCATTGACCTGCAGCTGGTACAGGATTTCTAGCTCCCCATGTAGGCTGCACGGAAAACAGGTTTTCCCACTCTGCCCCTGTCATGTGACCTGCAGCTGAAAAACGGATTTCTCATGCTGCCACCCCGTCATGTACCTCGTGATCAGGATTTTCAACCTGCTGCCCCTGTATTTTACCTGCAGCTGAAACAGGTTTTCTCCCCCTGCTCCCCTGGGGTCTGTGACCCCACGAATACGGGTTTCCACGCTGCCCCTGGGTCTGTGACCTGCAGCTAAAAAAAGGGGTTTCTCACATGCTGCCCCTGGGGCTTGTGACCCGCAGTGAAAACAGGATTTTCCTCACCCCGCTGCCCCTGATTTGACCCTGCAGCTGAATACAGGGGTTTTCTCACTGCTCCCCCCTGGGGCTGTGACCTCAGTGAATACAGGATCTTCACTGCTCCTTCTGGGCCCGTGGACCGCAGTGAACAGGTTTTTCTCACTGCGCCCCTGGGGCTTGACCTCAGCAATACAGGATTTCTCACTGCTGCCCCTGGGGCTGTGACCTGCAGCTGAAAAAAGGATTTCCCTTTCTGCCCTGGTCTGTGACCTGCAGCGAAAAACGGATTTCCATGCTGGCCCCCCCCGGGGCTGTGACCTGCAGCTGAATACAGGTTCCTCCACGCTGCCCTGGGTCATGTGACCTGCAGCTGAAAAAAAGGATTCCCCACTGCTGCCCTGGGGCATGTACCTGCAGCTGAATACAGGGTTCTCCACTGCTGCCCCTGGGTCTGTGACCTGCAGCTGAAAACAGGATCTCCACTGCTGCCCTGGGTTTTGTACCTGCAGCTGAATACAGGGTTCTCCCCCTGCTCCCCCGGGGGAAAAGGGCCTGCCCTGGAATAAGGAATCTCCCCTGCTGCCCCTGGGTCCTTTTAACCCCGCAAGCAATTTTGGATTTTTTCCTCTCCCCTTTCATTACCTCACGAATATAATTTTCTCACTTTTCTGCCCCGGGTCATGTGACCTGCAGCTGAATACAGGATTTTTTTCCCGCTGCCCCTGGGGCATGTGACCTGCAGCGAAAACAGGATTCTCACTGCTGCCCCTGGGGCATGTACCGCAGCGATACAGGGTTCCCCACTGCGGGCCCCCGGGGCGGGGACCTGCAGTGAAAACAGGGTTTTTTCCCCTCGGGCCCCCGGGGCATGTACCTGCAGCTAAAACGGGTTTTCTCACTGCTGCCCCCGGGCATGGACCTCGGCTGAATACAAGATTTCCATGCTGCCCTGGGTCATGTGACCTGCACTCAGTTGTTGAAACACATATAATGGTTTTGTGACTCTGAAGTGAGTCTCTCATGCAGAGAGACAGACTTAATGCCAGCATCACAATTGTCTATCAGCCAGAGTGCAGGACATGTGACCTACCAGAGACTGTGGCATCAGTTAGATATCCTGTATGCAGCTGCAGGTAAACAAAATTACTGGCTCTACTGTGCACCTGAAAGCAATTTCTAATGAACTAAAAGGAATAATAAATATGAACTGATCCTTTAAGAAATGGCGACAAAACCAGAGTGCAGGCCACCTCCCATTGTTGTCAATGCAAAAATGCATTTTTTCCAGCTCTGAAGAGGAGCGGCCATGTCAGGGTGTGAGGCGATTTTTAATGTTTCCATAAAGAAAATATCCATAGAAGTCAATGGAGAAAACCGCTTCACCCCCGTGGCTGAAACTGCAAATTCATATCCAAAACCCGCTGTGAACCAGACGTGGAATCAGCCGTGTGCACCGAGCCTCCTTATCCTGACCTTCAGAGTCCCGTCCGGGGCTGGCTTTTCCATTAGGCGGCCTTGGGGGGGCCCACAAGCATCGGGACTCCATCTGAAGACTATGTCCAAAGGATCCAGGGACTAACCTGGGGGACAGCGCTGCTTATTTAACCCTTTGTGTGTTCACTGGATGTAAACTGTTAAAAAACCCCGGGGAAACAGGAGCCGGGGGGCTCGCCCCTTTTGGGCGCTGCCCCCGGGAGCTGTCTCCTTGGGGGCGGTCGGGTGCTGTACCTGGACAACATGGCGATCCGTAGTTTGTTTCTTTATTGGTCATTTTAATTTTCCCTCTCTGACACATGTACTTTTCCTTTTCTTTTTACCCATTAGAAGAATTCTATTCTCGTGTTTTGTCCTTTTATCCATGACGACTTTTTTAATTTGCTGTCTCTGACGATAGTATGGGAAGGTTTCTAATCATTATTTTTATTGGTGCGCTAATCCGATTCATTTTGTCCTTTTAAATTTCTAATTGAATTTGATCAATGTAGCATTTTTTATTTAGGAAACACCGTTCCGGGCAAACGCTCTTTGTTTGCACTATTGGAAGGCTTAACAATTTTCCCTTTTTTTTCTCAAACCGTTTCCACGAGGACCTCTTTTACCCCACGAAACGGTGTGGGTCCATTTTTTTCTGGCTTTTTGATAGGTGCTTGGAAAACAAAAAACTTTGGGACAACAAGGCGCTCCCCAACAATTTTCTATTGATCTGGTTAGACGGTGTACAGTTTTACTAAATTTAACCCTTTAAAGTTGGGGGGTTCTGGAAGGCAAAACTCCCCAAACGTGCAAAATGAATGGGAGCTGGACTTGTTAAGCCATATTGATCTGGGGTACGTTTCTTTCGGGTTTCTTGCTATTTTTTAGGGGAATCAGGGGACTTCCGTGTGTATTTGGGGATGTCATATTGCTTTGGAACTTACTGCTCCGAGGACTAACAGTAAGCAAGTTAGTGCTGGTACCGTGTAGTAAAATGTTTTTGCCACAAGGGAACCTGATGAAGTTCTTGATGCACGAAACGCGTTTTTAAAAAACATTCTATTTCTACACCATACCCCTTCTCTTTCGGACGGGACTTCAGTCATCCTCAACTCAAATGGGGGTTGAGGTATGGGGTCATGTTTGGGTAGGGCTGAAGATGGGGTTTGGTATGATGCGGTCTATTTGGGCAGGGCTGGGGCTTGGTGTGATGCTGTCGATTTGGGTAGGGGCTCACTGCCCTGCACTGTCTGCGGGTTCTGTAATGGAGTTAGTATGCTTCTGGCCCAGTCTGAGATGTTGAATTTTCTAATATTTTAGGCCATTTTGTCTTTTCCCTTCCTAGGAAAAAATCAACACGTGAGGCAGATTAGGGAAGAGCCCAATCCAACGCTGCCAAGGGCCTTCGAAGCCCGAGATCGTAACATCCAGGAGAGTAACTACGACCGGGTGAATTTCGGCCCCTGTAAACCCTGGTGTGATGGGGGGCCGGTGCGTCACCCAGGTCTACATGCTGAAGAGTCTGTTCGAGGACAAGAGGAAAAGCCGACCCTGAATGTACTTTACAATGAGCGGAACTGAGCCAAGAGCAAGGGGCAAATAAATCTGATTGTGCGGGTGGCGGCGGCGGCGGCGCGGGTAGTTTTTTCAAGGACTGCGCTTTGTAAGATTTTTAGTGTAAATCCTGATTTTCTTTGGGGCAAATTTGGGGTCGGTACAGTTCTTCCTTACCCTTCTCCCCTATCCCCCCTCCAAAAAAAAGGGGGGGGCCCCCCTTTTTACCGAAAAAAAAAAAAAAAAAAAAAAAAAAAAAAAAAAAAAAAACAAAAAAAAAATAAAAAAAAAAAAAAAAAAAAAAACGGGTGCTGTACCAAACTTGCCCAAAATGGGTGTTGCCATCCGGTTTATGGGCAGTATGGACCAGTAGAGGACATTTCCCCCTTTAAATCCCGCCAAGTTGGCAGGGCCTCTTTAGGGCCCCACGGCAAAGGGGAAAGGGGGCCCGGGCCGAGGCCCAAAAACACAAATAAAACCCTTTTATAAAAATTGAAGATACTGAATGAAGGGAGCTCAAATAAAAAATGAGAGCACAGCCTCCCCTGTCCCGGGGAACTCCCATAAAAAGAACACGCCCCCCTGTACCGGGAACTCCATAGAACAGAAAGGGGGAAAACACAGCGCCCCCCTGTCCCCGGGAACCCCCATAGAACAGTAAGGAGAGAACCAGCGCCCCCCGTCCCGGGGAAACCCTAAAAACCAAAGGGGGGGCACAGCCCCCTGTCCCGGGGAATCCCCGAACAAAATTGGAGAGAACACAGCTCCCCCCCTGTCCCCGGGAGCTCCCATAAAACAAAATGGAGAGAACACAGTTTCCCCCCTGTCCCGGGGAACTCCCATGGGGAGAATGGAAACACAGCGCCCCCCTGTAGGGGAACCCCCATAAAAGAAGGAGAACACAGCGTCCCCTGTACGGGAACCCCCTAAAACAGAATGGAGAACACAGCATTTCCTGTATGGGAAACCCCCATAAAACGAATGGAGAAACAGCGCCCCCCCTGTACCGGGAAAACCCCATAAACAGAATGGAGTATTGGGCCACCCCCTGACCGGTCCAATCTGTCTAAATTTTCGGGGGGCTCATTCCTAAGGCAGTCAGGACCATCCCCCATTGAGGGTATAGCCTATCGCTAAGCCAATAAAGTCTATAGTGGGAGCCCCCTCTAAGGCACTGAACCTCATAGAAAGACTGTGCTTCCCCAAAGCCGGTCCGGGGGGGGCGCATAATCACTAAAAAAGCTTTGGCCCCTCAGGGGTTTATAACGATCCGGTCCCCGGGGGTCTCGTTGGTGGGATCCTCATTGACCACGTGACCGGGGGCCCAGAACCTCTGTGTGTCCCAAGGGGCAGTTGTGTGCGCGGTGATAGCGGAGTGCTGTACTCACCCAAATGGAGGCCCGCCCACCGGTCGCCCCGGTTTCCCCAGAGGTTACCCGAACAGGGCCCCCAAAATGCAGCAGAAGAATCCCAGCTGGGGGGGGACCTTAGGGGAGGCCCCAGCTAATCCAGGGATCAAACTGCGGCCCTCCAGCTGTTGGGAAACTACAACTCCCATCATTCCCCCTGTTAAGATATAAATGAGTGGGGGTTTTTAGTTTTCCCCAACAGCTGGAGAGCCGCAGTTTGCGGATGCCTGAGCTAATCTATTAAACCCTCAATGAGCAATGATGGTTGGGAAGTGGACGTACAAAAAGTGCGTGGAGGAGATCTGTGACCTCTCCTGACTAAGCCGTAAATACTTGTGAACTAACTCTGCTGGGCCTTTTTCCCCATAACTCTGTGTGTTCCCAGTTTTCTCCACCGCAATATAAAACTGAATCTGGGTTTTTCCAAATGGGAGGGGGATTCTGTCTCCCTGTCCAATTTTGCGGGAGCAGGTGCGCAGGGACACCCCATATGAACGGAATGGGAACCCCCCCTGACGATTTTGTCATACATTTTCCCGGATAAAAACAAGGAACAGCACAACGAGATATAAGAGAAGAGGCTCCAGGATTGTTATTTCACAAGAATTTACTGACACCGACCTGTCAGGAAGGGTCACAGGTTCCCTTTAAGAAAAAGCATCTCTTCCAACTGTGTTGTGCTGTTCCTCTGTTATTCCTACTAGAAATATAATATTGAAACTGTCAACTGGGTGTTACCAGTTGGAAGACTGATACATACGAACTGGTACCATGCATTGGATAATGCCCCACGATGTAATACACACCCTTGGCCCACTTAGTAATATAATTCTGTGGTGTGCTGTTCCTCTATTATTCCTCCTGGAAATATATTACTGAACATGTCAGATGGGCGTTACCATTTGAGAGGGGATGTCTTACATAGTGTGACATTGTCCACTCCCTCTACCACCCAGCTGACAGCTTCAGTAATACATTTCCAGGATGAATAACAGAGGAACAGTACAACTCCGAGGCAGAAAACCAAACACTTTTATTTAAAGAGAACCTGTGACCTTCCCTTCCCTGCCCGGTCTGTGTTAGTGAACCCGTGTGCCCCCTGTAGAATAACAAAGCTGGAGCCTCTTCTCTTATATCTCTGTGCTGCGCCTCTGTTATTGCTCCTGTAAAGATAAGAAGCTCGAGAATTGTTATTTCACAGGGAACGCAAGGATTTACTGACACAGACCTGTCAGGAGAGGTCACAAACATCTTCAGGTAAAAGCAACTTCTCCTATAAATCTGGGTTGTGCTGTCCCTCTGTTGTTCCTCCTGGAAATATATTACTGACCATGTCAGATGACTGTTACCATTTGAAGGGGTTGTCTTACATAGCGTGACATTGTCCACTCCCTCTAATTGGTAACGCCCAGCTGACAGCTTCAGTAATGCATTTCCGAGAGGAATAACAGAGGAACAGTACAACTCTGAGGCAGAAAACAAAATACTGTGACCTTCCCTGCCCGGTCTGTGTTAGTGAACCCTTGTGCTCCCTGTAGAACAAACAAGGCTGGAGCCTCTGATTAATTCTGTGTTGCGCTGTTCCTCTGTTTTTCCTCCCGTAAAGATAAGAAGCTCGAGAATTGTTATTTCACAGGGAACGCAAGGATTTACTGACACAGACCTGTTAGGAGACGTCGCAAACAACATCAGGTAAAAGCAACTTCTCCTGTGTTGTGCTGTCCCTATGTTGTTCCTCCTGGAAATGTAGGACTAAAGCTGTCAGCTGGGCGTTACCAGTTACCAATGGGAGGGTGGGACTTGTACACACTGGCTGGTGGCACTGGGTGGACAGCGTCACTATGCAGGACACACATCCAAATGGTAACAGCCAGTAATCTATTTCTAGGAGGAGTAACAGAGGGACGGCACAACTCGGAGATGCTCCGGCATTGGATATCCAGGGATATTTTAGAAGAGGATTGGGGCGCTGGAGGATTAGATGTCAAGACACCGCTCCAGGTGTAACCGAGAGCGCGCTAGTTACTTTTGCAACGTGGAGCCCTGCACCGGGAGATCCGGCATTGTAGGTTCACATGGATTTACTAAACATGACAGGTCAGGAAGGGTCACAGGTCTTCCTTAATAGAGTCCCTGCCCAACACTGCACATAAAGGTTTGGTGAGGCGGGGGGGGTGCTTGGGGCCCTGTTCTGATTATGGCCCGCAGTGGTGATTATGGCACGTCCCCATTGGCTTTGCTTTTCTAGGGGTGCAGGGTGCGGGTCGAGCTGCTTGTTTGTACGAACCTTCTGTTACTGGCTGGGAAGAAAAAATCTGTGTATTTTTTTCAAATCACATAAAAATGCTTAAAATTTAAATCACCCTAAACAAGTTGTGCTGTGAATCGCACCGATTCCTCTGTCATCCTTTTGATGAGATCCCTCCAGTGTGTACAGTGCTGTACGTGGATTGAGGAAACCAAGCAGCACCCGGCCTGCAGGACATAGGACACTCTGGCCTTTTCGGGCCTGCCCCACCACAGCCCACACTGGGCAGAAGCACCCAGCCTTCAGAACATAGGACCCTCCGGCCATATCGGGCCTGCCCCACCACAGCCCAAACTGGGCAGAAGCACCCAGCCTACAGAACATAGGACCCTCCGGCTATATCGGGCCTGCCCCACGCCCAACTGGCAGAGCAGCCACAGAAATAGGACCCTCGGCCTACGGCCTCCCCACAACCCCAATGGGCAGAAGCACCCAGCCTACAGAACATAGGACCCTCCAGCCATATCGGGCCTGCCCCACCACAGCCCAAACTGGGCAGAAGCACCCAGCCTACAGAACATAGGACCCTCTGGCTATATCGGGCCTGCCCCACCACTGCCCAAACTGGGCGGAAGCACCCAGCCTCCAGAACATAGGACCCTCTGGCTATATCGGGCCTGCCCCACCACAGTGATCCTGAGGAAGGGCCTGGAGTGAAGCCGCAGCTGTCGCCTTCATCGAGTAAAGTTCACATTGAAAACGCTGCAAAAAAAAAAATCCACAAATAAAGCCGGAACATAAAGGGCTGGTTCATTTAAATTCCAGCTTATTATGGGTTAAGGAGTCCAGTGGGCGGTGTTAGCAGTGATTGACAGCCTTTGAGTGTCCATGAGAACTGTCAATCATTGATCAGACCGCCTACAGGACTCCAGCCCATAAGCAGCAGTGATTGCAGCTCTAGCTGTATGCAAACCGATCCAAGGATGGCTGTCGATCAAGGATCAGAATGCCCTCTGCACTCCTTAAGGCCATGTTCACACGGCTTATTTGGGCGCGGATTGGAGCCGGATTTGCGCTGCAGTACGGCTCCAATCCGTCCCAGTAACTACGGTAATCCACTGCTCTCATAGAGAACTGTGGATTCCGTCGCTCCTCCCGCTCGGCGAATCCGCCGTGGGGGGGGGGGGGGGGGGGGGGGGGGGGGAGAGAGAAAGTGACTTAAAATTTTTTACGGCACGTGCGCGCCCAAAAAATGCATCGTCGGGGGGCCGGTGAGCGTTCCCCCCCCCCCCCCCTTATTCAACCCCGTTTTTGCGGGGGGGAAAAGGGCCCGCATACAGCTTGAATAACCTGTGAACCGGCCAAAAGGGGTTTGTGCCATAAAGGAGCCCTTTCCCTTTATTGCCGAGAGAAATAAACAAACTGCTGAGTCATGAACGCTGCAGGGGAGAGAGGGGGGGGTGAGAGAGAGTGGGGGAAGCGGGGGACGTCTCTAAATTTTTACTCAAATTATTAATTAAAACATGGATTCTCTATACAGAAACCCCTCATACACTGCACTTTTCCCCAGCCCCTTTGAAGCCCTTTCTTTCCCCCTTCTCAGTAAAAAGTGCAAACACGAAGCGGGGCCAGTCAGTTTCCTTCAGTTTTCTAATTAAACTGTCAGGAAAATAAGGGGACTGAGAAATGCTAAAAGCTTTAAACGGGCCCTTTTTTTTGAATCAGATTTAGAAAAGTGATTAAATCCCATGTTGGGGCCCCACTAAACATTACACGGGGAAAACCCCCTTTAACTCATAGTGTTTGTGCATAAAGAAGAATTGTTAACCCCTTTTCGGGGTTTTAAAGAGTCCAGTGGGCGTCTGATAAATTGATTGCAGCATTTCTGTATCACCCAGAAAAGGTTGTCAATACTGATAACCCGCCCCCTGGGGCCTTTCCCCCAAAAAAACATGATTGGCAGCTCCCCCCCAAAAAAACTCATACAAATAGCAATTAGTGACTCATAAGTCCAGTGGGCGGGGTTAAATCAGAATAAGGAGGGATTTAAATGAACAAAGTAAAAGTTCTACTAAAGCTGTCCCTACAGAACAATATAACTGCTCAGCTCCTCCTCCTCTATAACATGGGGCCACACATCAGATAGCATGTCCTCAGCTCCTCCTGCTCTTTAACATGGGGCCAAACAGATCGATAGCATTTCCTCAGCTCCCCTGCCTATAACATGGGCCACAGATCAGATAGCATGTCCTCAGCTACTCCTGCACTATAACATGGGCCACAGATACAGATAGCATGTCGCTCAGCTTTTTCCTCCTGCTCTATAACTTGTGGCCACAGATAGAATAGCATTCCACACTCGTCCTGCTCTAAACAAGGGGCCCACAGATCAAATAGCGGTCCCTCAGCTCCTCCTGCTCTATCACATGGGGCCACAGAGCAGATAGCATGTCCTCAGCTCCTCCTGCTCTATAACATGGGGCAGCAGATCAGATAGCATGTCCTCAGCACCTTCTGCTCTAAAACTGGGCCCACAGATCAGATAGCGATGTCCTCAGCCTCCTCCTTTCTTTAACATGGGCACGATCTAGAAAGACAGTTGTCCTCAGCTCCTCCGCTCTATAACATGGGGCCACAGATCAGATAGCATGTCCTCAGCTCCTCCTGCTCTATAACGTGGGGCCACAGATCAGAATAGCAGTCCTTTAAGCTCCTCCTCGCTTCTAAAACATGGGGGCCACAGATCAGATAGTCATGTCCATGTGAGCTCCTCCTGCACTATAAAGGGGCCCCAGATCAGATAGCATTCCTCACTCCTCCTTCTCTATACATGGGGCCCCGACAGAACAGATAGCATGACCTCAGCTCCTCCTGCCTCTATAGCATGGGGCCACAGATCAGATAGCATGATCCCTCAGCTCCTCCTGTCTCTATAAACGTGGGCCACAGATCATATAGCAAGTCCTCATCTCCTCCTGCACTATAACATGGGCACAGATCAGATAGCATGTCCTCAGACTCCTCCTGCTCTATAACTGGGGCCACAGATCAGATAGCATGTCCTCAGCTCCTCTGCTCATAACATGGGGGCACAGATCAGATAGCGTGTCCTCAGCTCCTCCTGCTCTATAACATGGGGGCACCAGATAGGTCGTCCTCAGCTCCTCCTGCTCTATAACATGGGGCCACAGATCAGATAGCGTGTCCTCAGCTCCTCCTGCTCTATAACATGGGGCCACAGATCAGATAGCATGTCCTCAGCTCCTCCTGCTCTATAACATGGGGCCACAGATCAGATAGCATGTCCTCAGCTCCTCCTGCTCTATAACATGGGGGCACAGATCAGATAGCATGTCCTCATCTCCTCCTGCTCTATAACATGGGGCCAAGATCAGTAGCTGTCCTCAGCTCCTCCTGCTCTAAAACATGGGCCCACAGATCAGATAGCATGTCCTCAGCTCCTCCTGCTCTATAACATGGGGCGCACAGATCAGATAGCATGTCCTCAGCTCCTCCTGCTCTATAACATGGGGCCACAGATCAGATAGCATGTCCTCAGCTCCTCCTGCTCTATAACATGGGGCACAATCAGATAGCATGTCCTCAGCTCCTCCTGCTCTAAATGGGGCCACATATCAGATAGCATGTCCTCAGCTCCTCCTGCTCTATAACATGGGGCCACAGATCAGATAGCATGTCCTCAGCTCCTCCTGCTCTATAGCATGGGGCCACAGATCAGATAGCATGTCCTCAGCTCCTCCTGCTCTATAACATGGGGCCCACAGATAAGATAGCATGTCCTCAGCTCCTCCTGCTCTATAACATGGGCCACAGATCAGATAGCATGTCCTCAGCTCCTCCTGCTCTATAACATGGGGCCTGCAGATCAGATAGCATGTCCTCAGCTCCTCCTGCTCTATAACATGGGCCACAGATCAGATAGCATGTCCTCAGCTCCTCCTGCTCTATAACATGGAGCCACAGATCAGATAGCGTGTCCTCAGCTCCTCCTGCTCTATAACATGGGCACATAGATCAGATAGTATGTCCTCAGCTCCTCCTGTATGACATCAGGATTGCAGATAAGGTAGCGTGTTCAGTGTGACATGCTCCCTTTAAGCTGCTGGTGTACAGGACTTTCACAGCTCTAAAATAGGGCACACATCGAACATTGAGCCTCTGCACCTCACAGAAATATTCTGTGCAAATTGATAGGATGGATCATGGAAGCCCCATCCGCCCTCACACTCACGGGGGTTGAGTTTATTTATTTTTTGTCATTATTTCCTAATATTTTGCAGAAAGAAAACCTTTCACCCGCCTCTGAGAACAATGAACGTGACCACGGCTCTGGTTTTCTACGGTAATGCACTTTAATGATGGGGATGCGATGAGAAAGGAGAAAAAAAGTACAGCTGTATTACTGACAGTCGCATTTCACTTTAGAAGATAAATAAGATGATATGTAATTCAGTGGTATTTGAAATTCTAAAAAAAATTCTATTAAAAAAGTGTCATTTCGGGACGCTCTGTACAAAATTTTTACAAATATTTCTTGAACAGTTTTTTTTTTTTACAAATTTTTTTTAACCATTTCCATTGGCTTAAAAAAAAAAAAGATTTTGTTGAATACAAAAAGCAGAAGGGACACGGAGGAACACAGCAAAGATCAGGCGTGGTACAAGGAGGAAAGGTCGATCGTGCAGGCACGGGGACTGCTGCCGGGCGAGGACCCTCTACAGCAGTGGTCTCAAACTGCGGCCCTCCAGCTGTTGGGGAAACTACAACTCCCATCATGCCCACTGTTACAGATTATACAAATGCATGATGGGAGTTGTAGTTTCCCCCAACAGCTGGGGGGTTGCAGTTTGAGAGCACTGCTCTACAGTCATCAGAACCAAGGGTTAGCAATTGTACACCGAAATATAAAAATTCATCAATGACCATTACAAAATAAGAGCCAGCTTGGGGGGCAGTGGTGGTGGTGGAGGGGAATCTGCATTTTTGGCTACCTCCCCACCGGATGTTTTGTGCCAATACTGCATCCCTCCCTCCCCGACCAACCCTTCCCCCTAAGATTACAAAATCACATTTTACCTCTGCGGGTCACATACTTAGAAATATTATAAAAAACACAACTGTATTGCATAGATCACATTTAAAAAAACAACACCAAGCGACCCTCCCCCTCCCCCCTGGAACATGGAGGCAATTTATAGAACAGAACGTTTTCTTAAATACATTAAAAAATTAACAGTGCCGTCCGGTATCAGCAACAGCACCACCCGCAGCGCCAGAAAGTGACGTTCTCCGGGATGAACGGCCATTAACCCTTTTTTTTTTGGGGGGGGGGGGGGGGGAGGGGGAGGGGGGAGGGTATTTATAATTAAATAGTTAAAGAAAATTCTCGTTCGTCTGAAGAGGAGAAAACCATATCTGCTTCCTGGCTGCCGTTGCTCCGTCACCGCAGCCATAATCCTGGCAGTAGTTTTGGTCATCCGTTGTTCACGTGACCAGTGCAGCCAATCACAGGTCACAGCGGTCACGCGCCCAATGAATGTTCAAAGCTGCTGCCGAAATCACCGGGACGGCCGCAGCGACCGCGTCCGGGAGGTCAACCTGATGCTTCTCTTCTATCTTCCCATCATGCCCAGACAGACCAACGAGCATTTTCTACTGTCGGAGCACCCCTTTAATTATACAAGCACATGCGTTTTTTTAAAACACCTCAACACCACAGTCTATGGCCGGGTTCACACTTTGTTTTAAAACATTTTTAGCAGTTTTTGCAAGACAAAACCAGGAGTGAAGCCTGCACAGAAGAGGTCCAAGCCTTTCCATTAGACTTCTCTCTGTTTAGGCGCCATGCCGACTTCTATCTTGCAAACACTGGTGCAAAACCAGTGGCAAAAAACAGTGTGAACCCGGCCGAACTGGTTTAAGGGTGCTTTCACACTTTTTTTTACGCTTCTTTTATGCAGCCATGTACAGCATTAATTGTACATTAGGAATTGTAGATTCCTGCACCAACAATACATCAAAAGGGCACCGTGTGAAAGCACCCTAAAGGGCGGCAAAAGACAGGGCTGTGGAGTCTGAGCCTATTTTGCAGGAGTCGGAGTCGTCATAAAATGGACCAACTCCGACTCCCAAAATATATAATAAGTTGGGTCCAGTTAGTTTGATGCAAAGAGCAAGAGGAATTGGGTGCGGCCAGTGCTGCTGCTCCCATATCTTCAGCCTCATCACATGAGGAGTGTAATTGATGACATGGAGCAGGCAAAGCGCTGCCCAGGGGAGAAGATTCTGCTCCCAGGGCAAACAGATTTCAGCAAATTTTTCACCTGTTTTCAAAGAAGTAGAAGAGTTTAACCATTCATCAGACCTGACTGTGGCTGAGGCGAATCCTTTATACCCTGACATTGTTAGAGATGTTGCCCCTGTGGTCACCGCTTTGCCCCCAACCCAAGTTAGTGTAGAGAGGCCGTTCTCTAGCCTGGAAATAATGAGATCAGATGTGAGGTCATGTATACAGGATCTGATGGAGGCAATATTTCTCAGAACAAATTCACAGACTCCACAAATGTCCCTGCAGTGTTTTGCATATTGACAATTTTTTTGTGTTCTAAAGTCACATCCAATAAATATATTTTACACTGACAAGCAAAATGGTAACAATGGTTTGAACTTGTGACTTTCAGGCTCCATATCTCTCCATCCACTACAGCTTTGTACATGAGGCTCCTGTAATTTTATATACAATCATCTTGCGTATCATATACATATATTTGACTTGCAAGTATTTAGCATCTGCTCAGTTCTTCAGATTCTTTCCTGTAACTGCATTGTTACTGTTTTGCTACTAAAAATAAAAATGTTAATTTTTATTATTTTGTTAGTATTTAGGAAATCCACCTTTTGGCTTTCAGTTCTGCCTGAATCCTTCTGGGCTCTGGATCAGATTCAAGCAGGTCTTGACCAAATTCTGATCCCAGGTCTCTTCTACACATTCCCAGTGTTGGTGCAGACTGGACTTGGATACAAATACAGCTTTTTCTTCAACTCTACCCACAATAGTTCAAAAGATCAAAACATTGTTACCCTTTTGCTTGTCAGTGTCTGTTCTACCTAAATAGCTTGATTATTGTATCATAAGGTGATAAACAGCCGGATGTTACCATTTTACTACAGTAAAGTTATCACTTAAACATGCGCGGAGTATGAGGGAGTCAGGAGTCGGAGGTTTGAGAAATTGAGTCGGAGTCGGGGCTCCGGCTTGCCGACTACACAGCCCCACCCTAAAGGGCGGCAATAGATCTCTAAGTTCAGGTGTCTGATGGAAGTGTCTCACATGAGCGGGGAGGTGAAGCGATGCCTCATTGAGGCCGGTTTCACACAGACTTCAGGTCACTGCTGCTCGTTGTCTTCTCTTGTGATGAGGATTTCACCACATTCTATCAAGATAATCCGTGCTCCCCACAACACCACCAAGATAATTGCCCTGAACTACCGGCTTCTCCCCTTGTTGGTTAATGCAACAGACGCGCACACAAAAAAAAAAAATTGGATGATTCAGATGCGTTTTTAAATGTGCATTTTGATGCATTAAACATTCATTTAACACATCAAAAAGTACATACAAAAAATATAAAATAAGTGTTTTGCCAGTAAACATTGCAGCAAATCACACCACAAAGGCCCGCAGTTATTGCAGGTGCAGTTTTCAAATGGTTTGGAACCATAACAGAACTGCACTGTGTGAATACACCTCAAGGGAACCTGAGCATGTAGCAGTGTGCGGCGTACGACCCAGAACCATCAACTCTGCATGCGCCCGTCTCTCCACCCCGTTCTATGGGAGTTTTAAGTATGGTCAAACACAGTGCTCCCCTATCCTGGGACTTCCCATAGAATAGGATAGAGAACACAGCGCTCCCCTGTACCGGGAACTCCCATAGACCAGAATGGAGAAGACAGCGTTCCCCTGTACCGGGAACTCCCATAGAACAAAATGGAGAACACTATGCACCCCTGAGGTCTTTGCCTATCGATGTGCGACATGGGAACACCTCTTTCATGCTCATCTGTGGACGGGGCTAACCCTTCAGATCTTTTCGTTACTTCAGAGGTAGAAATGTTCTATCCACACTTTAGAATAAATCGAGGGACAAGAGGATTCATGAGCTACAAACATCCTGGGAAAGTCACTGGGATCCTACCTGCATCATTACGTGTGTCCGCAGCTCTGCCCGTTAACCACTCGAGACCAAGCTTTGGACACCGTGTCGGGATAAAAGGAATCCTAAGAAGTATAATCAGCACATTCGGGAAATAACGGACCCAGACTCACCTGGTGTACTAGAGAGGGAGGTAACAAGACTGAGTAGAGGGGCGACCCACCTATCAACGGGTTAACCAGCGCTATGCACCAACCCTACATGACGTATACAGAACAGTAATGCTGGACTAAGAAGAATACTGTAAACCGCGCCATTTTCACAGATGTGCACTGCTGCAGATATTTGGTTAAAAGCAAACGTTCTCTATGGTCACCACTCAAATGCATTAAAAATAGACCTATATTTTCTCACTATTCCAGCACCCGTTTGCTACCATGCGTGTGGCAGGCACTTTGGCAGTAAAGGGGTGAATAATAAGTTATCACTTCAAGAAACCTGGAAAAATAAAAATAAAAAGGGGGGGAGGGGGGAGAAAAAAAAAAAAAAAAAATTGGAAGCTGTCCAGAGCAGAGGTCAGGAGGCGGTGGCGCCGTCCCACTCCACAAGGTACTGCACCTTCCCATCAAGCGTTACTCGACGAGCCAAAATGCGGTACTTTTCGCCGCAAGCTATTCTGCCGGCCGCCCCAAAGTAGCTGGTTATAGAATTCTTCAGGTGATGGAGCTGCAAGTCATGATCCGTTACGTTCTTCACAATGTCGCTGTTGAGCCCGGTGAGCTCAGGATCCTCAGTCGTTTCGTCGTTCCTTCCAATGTCCGAGTTATGGGCCTGAAGAGCTTTTCGAGGATGACGGCCCCGTTTTCTAGGTGGCGGTACAGTGGTAGACCAGGAGCGCCCTGTGCGTGTAACTCTTCTCAGGTCTGGTGAGGGACTAAAAAAAATACAAGAACAGGACTTAAAAAAATGGAAGGCAATAGAGAGGGTCATCATCACAGAAAAGATGTGGAAGGAGAGATGAAGAAGACCGCAGTTACACAAAGACGATCCCACAGCAAATATTTACCCGCAAAAACTACAGGAGAAAAGTTCTAGAGCAGACCTGCACAACTTGGCGGGAAGTGGGGGCAAAGGCCACCCACAAAATGTTTTGGGCAGGGTTTACACAAGTCTCACCCCTTCGCGGGCCATTAGATATCCTGTCTATGCACACAGCTCATAGTGTAATCCAGAAATGCTAAAGTTAAAGCACCATCATGCAAAGAAGAAGCCGTATATCATCACAATGTCGATACAATGCACATTTTGGGCAGGGTTTACACAAGTCTCATCCCTTTGCGGGGCCACCAGATATCCAGTCTGTGAAAACATCTCACCATGTAACCCAGAAATGCAAACTAAAGCTCTATTGTGCAAAGAAGAAGCCATATATCAACACAATATCAATACAATGCCCATTTTGGGTGGGGTTTACACAAGTCTCACCCCTTAGCATGGCGACCAGATATCCTGTCTGAACACAGCTCACCGAGTAATCCAGAAATGCAAATTAAAGCTCTATCTTGTAAAGAAGAAGCCGTATATCAACACAATATCCATACAATGCCCATTTGGGCAGGGTTTACTAAAGTAAAATGGAAATCCTTTGGTGTGTAGTATGTTCTGCAGGTCCATTCTAGAGACAAGTGTTCAACCCCAACCATGTGAACTATAAACAAAAAAAAAAATGCAATAATAAGGAAATCTTTTATCGCCATATTTTATTCACCACAGAACATAGATCAGGTGATGACATTTCTCCATTTCGGTTGAAAAAATTAACTCGTTCAGAAATGAATGGCAGCAACATGTCTCAAATAAAGTTGTGACATGGTCAACCAAGGGCTGGAAAAGTAAGTGGTACTAATGAAAAAACAGCTAGCGTCAATTTTCAACTAAGTTGATACAAAAAGCATGTTAGAGAGGCAGAGTCTCTCAGAAGCAAAGAGTGAGAGGTTTACAAAACTGTGAAAAACTGTATCTAAAAAATGTGGAACAATTTCAGAAAAATATGTAAAATTGCAAAAATGTTTAATATCCTACCATCTAAGGTTCAAAACATCAGACAGCACCGCATTATAAACAGGCATAAATGTGTCATGGAAAAAACTACACGGGCTCCGGAGTACTTCCAGAAGCTATGGTCTCTAAACACAGCTCACTATGTAATTTGCAAATGAAGTTAAAAGCTCTATCATGCAAAGATGCAGCTGTATATCAACACAATCCAGAAATGCTGCCATCTTCTCTGGGCAAAAGCTCATCTAAAACAGACTGTGGAAAACACAAAAATTTGTTGTGGTCCAAATGTGATATTTTTTTTATGGAAACCATGGACACCGTATCCTATAGACTCGAGGACAGGTATCACCCAAATGCCAGTGCACAGTTCCTGCATCTCTAATGGTGGCATTCGTGCCTATGGCAGGGATAGTACACACATCCTGATAGTATGGGATGGCATTAGCACCTACATCAGGGGCAGCCTACACATCCTGATTTTATGGAGTGGCATTAGTGCCTATGGCAGAGGCAGCTTACACATCCTGATTTTATGGGGTGGCATTAGTGCCTATGGCAGGGGCAGCTTACACTTCCTGATAGTATGGGGTGGCATTAGTGCCTATGGCAGGGCCAGCTTACACTTCCTGATAGTATGGGGTGGCATTATTGCCTATGGCAGGGGCAGCTAACACATCCTGGTGGTATGGGGTGGCATTAGTGCCTATGGCAGGGGCAGCTTACACTTCCTGATAGTATGGGATGGCATTAGTGCCTACGGCAGGGCCAGCTTACACCTCTTGAAAGGCGCAATCAATGCTGAGCATTACATAAAGGTTTTAGAACAATATCTCTGTCTGGGCAGACCTTGCATATTTTAGCAAGACAATGCTAAACCCCATACAGCACCTATCACAACTGTATGCTTTCCAGAAGAGGAGTCTGGGTATGAACTGTCCACCTGCAGTGCAGACCTTTCAACAACTGAAAATTTGGTGCGTTATGAAACAGAAAGATCCCTGGACTGTGAAGCAGCGAGAATCCTTCTTACAGTCTTCTTCAATCAGACTGTAAGAAGAAAGACAGGCCCCATAACAGTGGACCTGGCCTGCACCCAGTTCTTCTCGCGTGTCGATGCCATCAATTTCTCAACTAGTTAACTTTTTTAATTAAAATTTAAACAAACAAAAAAAAAAAAAAAAGTGTAACCTTCACCTTCTGCTGCGGATAAACTATGAAAGGAGACTTCCACGTCCTTGCATTCATTGTCTCTTTACTTTTTACACAGCGGCAAAGCCTTTTTGGAATTGGCGCCGTAGTTCTCTATGGAAAGAACCTTCTGTAATTAACACTTCACATCCGTCCAGGGGAACATAATGCGGATTTGATTCACTCTGGCTTAAACCTGACCCATGACCCTTCTGTCCAGCTTGAGGCCTCAGCCCCACCACGTGGCTCATCAGCGTCTGCTCCAGCCTGTATCTGTGCACATCCCTGGACAGGCCGGCTGAGGTAGTTTCTTTTGAGCTGGCGGCTCCGTTGGACTCGACGTCTGAGTTACTAGATGAAAAAGTGGTGATGTCGGCTTTCCTGAAATACATTGGACGACAGGTTTTGAAGACGAGACAGAATAAAGCCAAGCGATTCTAAGGCTAGGTTCACACGGCTAACTGCAGGGTGTACAGTACCCCCCGAAATTCCGCCGGGACTTCGGGAGCTTGCAGGTGCCGGCAGCCCGCCGGCCCCATAGACCGTCATTGCTCGCAGCGCGTACACCCGGGGAGAGGAGGCGTAATCCATAGTTCTCTATGAGAACTGTGGATTACCGTAATGACTGGGGCGTATTTCGCTCGTAGTTGAGCGCAGTACGCGGCGAAATGCGCCCCAGTTTAAGCCGTGTGAACATAGCCTAACGTTCACATAGATTACGGTGATCCCCGCCCTTACTTTCTTTGATCCGATGAGTCAAACGCAGTCGCCTTCATGATCGCATCGCTCTCCGGGTTCTAAAGTGAAAAGAACAAAAAAGTCTAATGTTGAATGAGATTCCACCTGGCACAGTCATCAGTAAGACGGGAAAAGGTGGGAGGTAAAAAACAGAATAACACACGATACAGGGGGCCACTTAGCGGCTCATGCCCATAAGCACGCAAAGGATCTGCCCCGATGTGGACAAGCCGGGGGGCAAACCAAAGAAACAGAACCAGCCAAAGGTATTAAATGGCAGCAAAAAGTTTATAAGGACAATTGAAACCTACCGAAAGACAGAAAAAGCTACAAAACCGGGCAACCTTTGACCCGTTTCAATCAAAGATTTTTTACTTCTACGGGGTTTTTCAGCAAACGGGATAAAAGAGGTTATATTTTAATAGATCGGACGTTTACAGGTGCAGCCATATCAAATGTGTGTGACTTTTTCACTATTTAATTTTTATTATTTATAAAATGGAAAAAAGGGTCCCCCTAGGGTGCTTCACCACTAAGGGACTCGATCAGATAGCATGTCCCCAGTTTCCTCCTCCTATAACATGGGGCCCACAGATCAGATACTGCCTCAGCTCCTCCCTAAATAACATGGGCCAAATCGATACTGTCCTCAGCTCCCCCTGCTCTATAACAGGGGCCCCCGACAAAGGCCCACTCCCCCCGCCTATAACAGGGGCCACAGATCAATACAGTCCCACTCCTCCGTTTCTATAACAGGGGGGCTAGATCAAAGCGCCCAGCTCCTCCTGCTCATAACAGGGCCACGACAGAACAGTCCCCCAGCTCCTCCTGCCTATAACAGGGGCCACAGACAGAAAACATGTCCCAGCCCTCCTGCTTAATAACTTTGGGCCCAATCAGAAGCATTCCTCAGCCCTCCTGCTCTATAACATGGGGCCCCCAGATCAAAACTGTCCTCACTCCTCCTGCTCTAAACATGGGCCAAATCAATAGCATGTCCCAGCTCCTCCGCCTATAACAGGGGCACAGATAATACTTTCCCTAGCCCCTCCTCCCTATAACATGGGGCAGATCAGATAGCATGTCCTCACTCCTCCTGCCTATAACAGGGGCCCAATCAGAAGAAAGCCCACTCCTCCTCTCTATAAAAAGGGGCCCACAGATCAATACACCCTCAGCTCCTCCTGCTCTAAAAAGGGCCACAAAATCAGATAGCATGTCCCACTCCTCCTGCTTATAACAGGGGAGCAAGATAGATAGCATGTCCCCCCATCCTCCTGCTCAATAACATGGCCCAGATCAATGCATTCCTCACCCCCTCCGCCTATAACAGGCCCAATCAGATAGCATGTCCCCATCCTCCTCTCAAAACAGGGGGCCCACGATCAATACTTTTCCTCACTCCTCCTGCCTAAAAAAGGGGGCCAGTCAAAAAAGCATTCCCAGCCCCCTCCTGCTCTATAAATGGGCCGGGCAATCAATCATGCCTCAGCCCTCCTGCCTAAACAGGGGCCACAGATCAATAGGTGTCCCAGCCCCTGCCTATAACTCCTCAGAAAAGAAGCATGTCCTCAGCTCCACCTTTTTAAAAGGAGAAACAGCAATAGAGCCTACCCTTGTCATAACAAGGGGCACGGGGATAATAAAACCTCTATGTTAAGTGTCAAAATAGACTTTTTATTGCAGTTCATGCTTTCCGTGGACCAGAGTGCGCGAGGGATTCCCGATCGGTGGATTCTTTTCTACAGTATCGATGAATCCTCACCTTTCTGACGCCATCATATGAGTTGTACCACACCGTACAACTTAACAGGGAGCAGCCCGCTTTCCTTTAACCTAAGTGTCTGTAACTTACTACACTAGGAGCGCTTCTGTCCCTGTTCTTTCCAGCGCACATAGCTACATTTTTTGTGTGGAGAGGCACACCAATTAAACTTACATTTTTTCACAGAAAAACCCAAAAACACTCCGTGTGAAAACCCCCCCTTTAATGTACCCGGTCACACCGATACATTGCTTTTCATCCCAAAGTTTGCAGGAGGTGCTGTCAGTGTTGCACGCTCTTCTAGGATACAGAACCAGTCTGTCTACATTGCACGTGACGTAACCGGAGCTACACTTTCATAGAAGTCAATTATGTTAAGCAATTCGGGCATAAAATGTGGGGCTTAGGGACCTTGCAGGTGAGGAGATTTCTAGTACAGGTCTGGTAAATCCGGTTTGCCCAGTGCTATGATGACGGAGCTCCCGAGCATTTCAAGACAACTCGTTCTTTGCCATTCAATACAATGAAAGGAGCCGTTTTCCCTGCGTATGTAGTGCAGCCTCTCTTTCCAATATGGTTCCTGTGATGCAGCCTACATATACCACAGAGTCTCACCACACGGCACTGGCTTTGGCCTATGTAGGTCAGTGACAAAATTACACTGAAGGGGCTCAGTGTACTCCCTTGCGGTGCAGCCATCCCCTCTACCTCCCGTTAGTGATTGATAGTTTCTAACCCCCATCAGCAATTATAAGCAGACACTGTTGGGTTGCATATCATAGGAAACACAGGGGGCTCTGCACACAGCAGACAGGTACGGGTTGCATCTCATAGGATACACAGGGGGCTCTGCACACAGCAGACGGATACGGGTTGCATCTCATAGGATACACAGAAGACTCTGCACACAGCAGACAGGTATGGCTTGCATCTCATAGGATACACAGGAGGCTCTGCACACAGCAGACAGGTTTGGCTTGCATCTCATAGGATACACAGGAGGCTCTGCAAACAGCAGACAGGTACGGGTTGCATCTCATAGGATACACAGGGGGCTCTGCACACAGCAGACAGGTACGGGTTGCATCTCATAGGATACACAGGAGGCTCTGCACACAGCAGACAGGTATGGCTTTCATCTCATAGGATAAACAGGAGGAACTGCACACAGCAGACAGGTTTGGCTTGCATCTCATAGGATACACAGGAGGCTCTACACACAGCAGACAGGTATGGCTTGCATCTCATAGGATACACAGGAGGCTCTGCACACAGCAGACAGGTATGGGTTGCATCTCATAGGATACACAGGGGGCTCTGCACACAGCAGACAGGTTTGGGTTGCATCTCATAGGATACACAGGTGGCTCTGCACACAGCAGACATGTTTGGCTTGCATCTCACAGGATACACAGGAGGCTCTGCACACAGCAGACAGGTTTGGCTTGCATCTCATAGGATACACGGGAGGCTCTGCACACAGCAGACAGGCATGGGTTGCATCTCATAGGAAACACAGGAGGCTCTGCACACAGCAGATAGGTAGGGGAGGCTAGTAACGCTTCAGCTCATCACTGTATTGACTTGCCCAATACACTGCTCTCCTGGCCCTTTACACTGGGCAGAGATGATCTCTTGAGCAGCAGTCTATGCATGGAGGGACAGATAGAGGAACAAGGAGGTGCTGCTGTAATCCTCTGGTTCACTGGAAGTCATGAACATGAGAGACCATCACCCTGTCTACCCAGGAGAGTATAAGAGGGACCGGTGGTCGGACCGCGTTGACATGAGACACCGCTCTTAAAGGGATGTTCTCAGGTGCGATTTTAGTGCTGCAGGTCAGCTTATAGCATCTCAGAGAATAGGGAGGGAGGTGGCCGTCCTCCCCATTCATGTCTATGGGAGTTTTGGATATAACAGAGCACACTCACTTGGCTGTATATCGAACCCCTAAAGAAATGAATTAGGAGGACGGCCACAAACGCTGCCATACCAATTCTCCAATACGGAAAAGGGGCCGACCTCCAACACTGAAATGCACACACGGGAACATCCCTTAAACTAAAGGATTCACAATGTATGGATGGAACCAAGCACTGGACATAGTACACGACCAGGACATCACTAGAGAGGCCACATGGTGCAAGTTTCTTTAACACGTAATTTTATCATTATGGCGCCCGATCTCCTGCTTACCGGACACGGAGAATTACAGGTGTCATTCTGTAAGATCTTTCTTCTGTGCGACCCTGGAGGGCGACCCACTGGTTTCCGTTTCTTAACTTCAGTATTATTTTCCTCTCTGGAAGAAACATTAAGAAATTCTATTAAGAGGCCATGGAATATCATCACACATTAATATAAAGGGGCCACCACATTGAATGGCTTAAAAACCTTTAGGCAAAGGTAAATAAAAGTCTATTAAATACATTGCCGTTTTCATTTTGCTTCCTTTCAGAGTTCGAGCAGTTCTCATCTCCTGCTTGTGTGCCCAAGTGTCTCTAGGTTACTGACCACCTCTCTCTGTTCTAGCAGTGGTCAGGATGGTGATGTCACTCCCTGCTGTGTCTTATTTCCTCTTTCCTCTAGCAGTGGTCAGGATGGTGATGTCACTCCCTGCTGTGTCTTATCTCCTCTCTGCTCTAGCAGTGGTCAGGATGGTGATGTCACTCCCTGCTGTGTCTTATCTCTTTCTTACAAGAACAAATGTACCTAGTAGATCCCTACCAATAGTACCAAAACCTCTTGACCAGCATATATAGAAGACAATTTAAAGAGGAAAAATCGGTCCTAAAAAATAACTTTTATTAAATATAATTTAAAATATCGTGATCTATCTCGAAGAACTCACAAAACACTGTGGGAGACAAACAACCACCACATGGGTGGGACCAGAGTGATATACAAAACCTGGCCCTATGAACCTAACATACCCCTACCTAACTGAGAGAGATACAGGATGATCGCCCCGATTAGGGCGTTCCTTATTAGGGTAAGGCTGCGGACAGGAACGCCCTATCTGGGCGATCATCGTGTATCTCTCTCAGTTAGGTAGGGGTATGTTAGGTTCATAGGGCCAGGTATTGTATATCACTCTGGTCCCACCCATGTGGTGGTTGTTTGTCTCCCACAGTGTTTTGTGAGTTCTTCGAGATAGATCACGATATTTTAAATTATATTTAATAAAAGTTATTTTTTAGGACCGATTTTTCCTCTTTAAATAGTCTTCCTTATCTCTTTCTTAGTCACAAAATGTAACCCTTTAGAGCTTTTAAGCCTTGTGCCATGCTGTTGTAATACCCCCATCACCAATGTCAAACAGGCAGAATAGGAGAGCTAAAATGTCAGTCAATGCCGTAGAACCGCCCACGGCCTGAACAGGAAGTGGGAGCCCGAAGCTGTAGAACCACCTACAGCCTGTGAAGAGTGGGCTCTGTGAAACGGAGGAGAAAATCCCTCTAAGTTCATTTTATTATCAAGACCCCCATCTGGTAGGAGACACGTATACCATTAAAGACTGGACATTGTTTCTATTTCACAGGTGAATATTTTACATTGGTAATAAATGCGGATTCTACCTTTAAGCAGCCGATAGTCGTTCTGCCTGGAAGAATATTTTTCCCTTAAAGTTTGCTGTAAAGACAGAACAGTTTCTGCTACCGATTGCACCATCTTACCAGCAGCGTGACCTAGCGGCCCCTGAATACTCACTTTGTGACGGGCAGCAGCTTTGATGACTTTCTGCCCTTGATCTTGAACTCGTGGGACGTGCTTTCTTCCCTCTCAAGTTTCACAGCAGCATTTGGAGGAACAGGAGGAACCCGAATTCTCAGCCCAAACAAATGTTTTTTCTTCTTAATTTCCTTTCCAGACATAAACCTGAATATTAAAACATGGTTAAAAACCTCTGTATTGCAAAACAACTGGAGCCGAAGCCGGGTCACAGCGCCCTGGTGCCAAAGACAGTACAAGGGTTCATCAGATATTTCTGTGTACTGATGATACGACCAATGACAAAAACCCTCACATTTTTACAGGGGCTAACGGATACCTAAAAAAATGGGGGTGAATTCAAAGCAAAGTTCCATCAAAAAATAGTGAAGTTTTTTTTGTTTTTACGCTTGATGGGCTATAAACGTGCAGGCAGTGGTCATTTACCTCTGCACAGACATTCTGGCATGAGTGCTTCCTGGCACCAGCAGGCATGGGACCACCGGGACTGAACAACTGCATCAGACACGGATCTACCCTGCAGTCAGTACAAACTGTGTATTTACCCTGAAACTGGGGCCAATATATCAGCCACAGTTACAAAGGGAAATCCCACCCCCTCAAAAAAAAAAAAAACATCTCCCCAGGAGTCTTTTTCTGACCTTATGACATTATGTGAGATAAAATAAAAAATATTTAAAAAAACAAAACAGACGGCCCAAACCACAACTTTTGTGGTTCAATGTACAATGAAAAGTGACAATTACAAAAAAAAACAAAAAAAACCCCAAACTTATTTTAGTGGCACTTTTGATTCCATAAACAATATTATAACGAGGTTTATTATTAGGCTGCATCTATACAGCGCGGAATTTTTCATCGGATTCACGGCAGATACCGTATTTGTAATCCGTCGAAAATCCGACTGTACCCAGCGCTGTGTAGACTGCAATAAGAAGTCCACGCTGTAGTCTACACAACACGGATTTTTTCCATTTGCCTTTAAAACCCGCCGGTTTCCGACAGATTTTCAAACCTGATGAATCTTCTGCAGGATTGTACATTCAATGTACTAGGAAATCCGAAAAACCGACCATCTCTGCCAAAAACTGCGGTCCAGCGATATGCCATCGGATTTTGACGCCATTTTAAACATTGCTGTGTAGACAGAGCCTTACTAGTATTAAAATTCCTAAAGTTGAAGGACTTATGTTGTTATAAGGGACACTTCAGTCAAAAGGAGGTATTAAACCAAGAATTCTGGAAAAGAAGTTTTATTTTTTTTAGACTGTCATGGTATGTTCACACATTGTATAGCGGTGCGTACTGAGCGCGCCGCTATACGCCGGGTGTCTTAGGGTATGTTCATACGGCTTACTGCGGCACATATGTTTTGGAAGTACGCGCTGATCAGTGTGCACGGGTTGCCGACCGGCCCTATTGAAATGCATTGTTCATGTCAATTCTCCCCGCACGCGTAAAATACGATCGTATTGTACGCATGGGGGGACGACGCGTAATCCATAGCTCTCTATGAGAACTATGACTTACCGTAATTGTGGCACGCATTTTGCCATGTATAAGGCGAAATACGCGGCATTTTAAGCCGTGTGAACATACCCTTAGAGAAGAACGTGCTGGTCAGTGCGTACTTTTTAAAGTGCTCTGGTCCGGCCTCCACTTTTGCTTTCCCCAGTGTCGCAAAGAAGTAACATGACGCTTCTTTCTCTCAGCACCGAGTACGCGGCGGGGAATCCACCAGCGTATCATAGCACTCATTATTACATGCCAAAGCACGCCCTGCAAATACACCGTGTGAACAAAACCTTGGGCAGTATTTTTTTGTTGTTATTATTTTGCAGACAAAATTACCTATAAAATGTTGTCCTTCTCTGGCTATGATAGAACTCCTGAATAGCTGAGCAGACTAACCTCGCTTTACTGTCATTGCTGCTTATCTGCACATAGTCTCATTATAAATGGTAGCCATGAATGAATGACTACTAATGTCCTCTGGACAAGCTGAGGGAAAGATTAAACTAGACTAACGGGGCAATGACGAGAGCAATACGTGGAAGAATAAGGACTTTTTCACACTGCGTTTTTTGGATCCGATTTTGGATCCACGTAGGATCCGAAAATCGCATCCAAAAAAAACATTGGCGATGGGATCCTAAACAGATCCAACATGTATCCAATACGCAGCTGTGTGTTTGGATGCAGCAGGATCGCTCCCTATAGTTTATTATAGGGCCCCTGCTGCGTCTTTCGGACAAAGAATTGACACATCAATTCTTTGAACGAAACCGAAAGATGCAATGAGATGCATCAGATCACTCGTGTGAACGCCGATGAGTGTTTCATATTAAAAGCAATGCAAATCACACTGCTATTTGTTAGATGCGTGTTTGGGGTCCGAACAGAGGGATCCAAACACGTATCTAACACTCTGTGTGAACATACCCTTACGGGTTAGTTTTCTGCACTGGATCTAGCTATCGTCGCACTTATCGGCTCTTGCTGATAACACTTTGTGTATGTTCACACGGTAAAATAATGTCGCTAGTAAAATCAACAGCAGGATTCAGACGCTGATGATTTTACAAGCGTATTTTGCAATGTGTAATGTACACCCGTAAAAAGAAGTGACGTCATTTGTATTAGGCATATTACGCTCCGCAAAATACAAATGTATGCGAGGCAGAAATTTACATTGCGCGCTATTTGAGTGGTGAAACTAGGGGCTTGCAAGCCTGTAATTCGAAAATGGCAAATGTGCGGCGCTTAAGACACACTACGATACACCATGTTAATATACCCTTACACCTTTCGGGCCCTCTGTGAGACTGGAAGAGAACGGTCAAGTGACCCTCACAGCTGCAATCAGAGCTCACAGAGGGGAGTTAGAAACAAACCAAGAAGTTTGTGTCTGAGGGAAAAAAAAAAATTCACAGAATAGTCGCACATTGCTTATCAATATGTGATTTTTTTTCTGTTTCAGTGGTGTCCCTTTAAGAGGCGCAGTTGAGCTCATTTGCACAAGAGAAAATTATAACGTGGACTGTGTTTCTCAATGCATCTCCTGACTAGTCGGGCGTCTGTAGAGAGCTGCAGGTTTGTTTAAGTGTGTCTGCATTTACATTGCAGCCAATGCAGTGTGCACCTACGCCATTTTCATAGTTTTTGGAGGTGATGGCCATTCTCATACTTTTTGGAGTCCATTGTATGAGACACTGAACGTTGGGCTGTCGGCAGCAATAATAATAATATAATTTGGAGGAGGCATTTAATTGGATAAAGGAGTGGAACAAAGATAATTTCCAGACCTGATTTAATCATCTTGACATCCCCATCAACTGCTGTGTTTTTTGTTCCTTGTGAGCCCATTCTAATTACTCCACACTTAAAGGGTTTGTCCAGGATTCGAGAAACATGGCTGCTGTCTTTCAGAAACGGCACCACCTCTAACTGCCTGTGCCTGGTATTGCAGCTCAGCTCCGTTGAAGTGACTGGGTCTGGGCTACAATCCCAGGCACAGGCAGTGATGGAAGTGATGCTATTTCTGATGGAAAGCAGCCAGGTTTTTCTGATCCTGGACAAGTAAATTACCGCAGCAGAACACTGTCCGGAGCGAACTACTCCAC
The DNA here is from genome assembly GCA_025379985.1 of Phyllomedusa bahiana. Lineage (NCBI taxonomy): Eukaryota > Metazoa > Chordata > Amphibia > Anura > Hylidae > Phyllomedusa > Phyllomedusa bahiana. The sequence goes on from JAODAL010022811.1 coordinate 34,740, forward strand.
TATTTGTGTGCACACGTCTAGTTTTTGTGTGGTATTTATGGTTTTATAACATGAATCTGTAACAAGTTTGCTTTAAACCTTCACGAGCGCCCACTCTTCTAGACAGCCATTAACAAGTCACCCTACTGGGGCGATTGCAAAATTTATAAAATTACTACAAGACTGAATTGTTTGGGCCAAAAAAAAAAAAAAACACACTTACATCGTCTTATTTTCATTTAATGCGTCCAAAATATGTTCATATCGTTCCAACTTGGGTGTGTCTTCCAGCTACAAGACAGAAATCAGGTTAAATGCAGATTTATACGGTCACTTCATTAGCCCCCGGAGATGTAGAGCGAGGTACTGCAAAAGCGGTTACCAAAAATGAACTGGGACAGAGGTGACCTGCTGTAGATGGTGCCCGGCACCATTCATTTTTGGTAACCGCTTCTGCAGTACCTCGCGCTACTCTCACTCACAATCCTGCACCATCCACAGCCTGAAGAAGGGCTTCGTAGCCCGAAACGTCGCTACTTCTGCCAATGCTCTGATGGTGCTTTGATCACATGGAATAAGTAAATGCTGAATTTTACCCTTTTCACCACTTTGGAGCGCCGACTATTCCTCCAAAACCTCTATGAATATATCTTAAAACTAGACCGGACAGGCAGACTGCATGTAGTATGATAGATGTGACACACCTCTAGTTTCCTCTGCCTCCTCTCTGGGTTGGCATATTTTAGACCCGTGTTTTGCACCAAAATTTTGAGCCACCTCAAGTCACCCCCCCCCCTTCTTTAAGCCACACCCTCTTTCAAGATCCTTCAAAATGCACGTGTCACACAAAAAGGGTCTAACACATCTGGTGCTAGGTGTTCACACCAAAGCCAAAATGATAGCACACCAAGGCTTTCAAAGGGGTTGTCTCACTTCAGACAATGATGGCATATCACTAGGATAAGCCATCACCATCTGATGGCTCCGGGTCGCACACATCTCCTAAATGAGCCCCAAAGTACCTCTGTTCTGAACGGAGAGGTGGTTTGCACTCTCCCAAAGACTTGAATGGGGGTTCTGAGTTTAGCCAAGCAAACCCATTTATTCTCAAATTGGTGCTTCCCCTGCTATTAGAAAATAACAAAAAGTGATCCTTACCTCCCCATGGGAAGCGGCGCTCACACGTCTTTTCCTTACATCACCTTTTAGAAGTGTTGCTCTGAGCGGCGATGTCAGGAAAAGATGTGATCACTGCGCACGAGCCGACCGCGAGGGCCAGGAAGACGACAGAAGATCCCGGGACCGGCAGTGTTGAAATTGAGGCGAGCGGCAAGTATTCATATTTTTTTTTCTTTCTAACAGCCGACAGTTGTCCATGTCGAAGAAAATAAAAATCATGATGCTCAACAGGATCCCAAAAAACAAAAAAAAAAAACATAGTCCTGGTTCCAGCGCTGCGTCTCTCCGGTCTACTATATACACTTGAAACCAGAAGTTTCCCTCCCCTCTATATAAAGCCCCATCTGCAGGTTTCTCCCTCCCCTCTATATAAAGCCCCATCTGCAGGTTTTTCTCTCTGACATGAAATCAGAATAAACCTTCCCCGTTTTAGGTCAATTAGGAACCAAAATTATTTATATTTGCCAAATGCAGAATAATGAGAGGGAGAATTTAAGGCATTTTTATTACTTTCTGCAAAATCAGCAGTTTCCATACTCCGGGATTACTCTGCCTTTAACCCCTTAAGCCGAACGCCTGAAAAGTAGTCAATGACCAGAACATTTTTTTAGTTTTTGCCTCCTTGCGTTTCAACAGTTGTAACTTTTATTATTTTTTTCAATGACGCAGTTGGATGAGGCCTTGTTTTATTCAAGACAAGTTGTACTTTATGGGGGAATAGTTTAAGTTCACTTAAAAATAACTGCAGTATTTTTTTTATTTTTAAAAAATATATATATTTTTTTTTTTTACACCATTCACATTTCACACTTAACTTGTTAGATTAATTCTACAGGTTATTACGGTCGTGTGGATACCAAATATGTGTAGGTTTTTTTGTGTGTGTAATTTATGCACAATTATTTTTATTAAATATTTATTTTTATTTTTTTATTTTTTTTACACTTCATGTTTTTTTTTTTTTACTCCCCTGAAGGGAGAAATGTTTTACATTGTTTTTTTTTATTTTGTTTTTTTTTTACACTTGGTAATGTATTAGCATATTCATATATGCTAATACATTCTAATCTGTTTCAGTCTGAAACAGGCAGTGATCAGGGCAGCACACAGTCTGTCCTGGTCACTGGCTTAGTACACAGACAGCTCTGGGGCCACTGTAGGTCCCAAGAGCTGACTGTGCAGCCGTTCCCTGAGCTCTGTTGGGTCACCGGGTGTTCCGATCACCCGACAGAGCAGGGGAACCCTTTGATTGCGCTGCGGTAACGCACCGCCGCAATCAAAGGGTTAAAGCATCGGGTTGCGGAGGTTTCCTCCGCAACCCGATGCTCACAGGACATGCTCTGGGATTGGGGCTGTTTGGTACAGCCTCGATCGCAGCGCAATCGCGGCGCCGGGCGGCGCAAACTCCGATGTCTGCAGCGATGCCAAAAGACGTCGCTGCAGACGAATGACCTGCACCGGCCGCCGGCAAAAGACGGTGCGCGGTCGTCAAGGGGTAAAACATGTGGGACCGCCCGTATGATGATGTCAGGTCTTTGGACGCTTCTGATAGGTTTATTAGCAACATCTGAGTTAGCGACACACCTGTGGATTTATTTTAATGCACACCAGAAACACACTGCTTCTGTGTGTAACATCATGGGAAAGTCTAAATAAATCAGCCAAGATATCAGGAAGAGAATTGTGGACTTGCATAAGTCTGGATCATCCTTGGGGGCAATTTCCAGATACCTGAAGGGGCCTTGTTCATCTGTACAAACAATTATATACAAGTACAAACAAGATGGGAATGTCCAGCCGTCATACCGCTCAGGAGGGAGACTGGTTCTGTGTCTCAGAGATGAACCTCCTTTGGTCCAACATGTGCATATCAACCCAAGAACAAAAGCAAGAGACCTTGTGAAGATGCTGGCGGAAGATGGTAAGATTGTGTCATTATCCACAGTGAAATGAGCACTGTATCAGCATGGGCTGAAAGGCCGCTCTGCCCGTAAGAAGCCATTACTCCAAAAGAAACATAGAAAAGCCAGATTCATGTTTGTAAATACACAGGAACAAAGACTTAAATTTTTGGAGACATATCCTGTGGTCTGACGAAACTAAAATTGAGCCGTTTGGCCTTAATGACCATCGTTACGTTTGGAGGAAAAAGGTAGAAGCTTGGAAGCCTAAGAACACCATCCCAATTGTGGAAAAACGGGGACGGCAGCATCATGTTGTGGGGTTGTTTTGCTGCAGGAGGGACTGGTTCACTTCATAAAAATCGATGGCATCATGAGGAAAGAAGATTATGTGGCAATACTGAAGCAACATCTCAAGGCATCAGCCAGGAAGTTACAGCTTGGGAGGAAATGGGTCTTCCAAATGGATAATGACCCGAAGCTACGGCCAAACTGGTTACAAAGTGGCTTAAGGAGAACCAAGTCAATGTTCGTGAGCGGCCATCACAAAGTCCTGATCTCAATCCTATAGGAAGTGTATAGGCAAAGCTGAAAAGGCCGGTGCGCTTAAGAGACCCCCATACATGGCTCATTTACACCAGTTCTTTCAGGAGGAAGGGGCCAAAATTCCCACCAACTATTGTGAGAAGCTTGTGGAAGGATCCAGAACATTTGCCCCAAGTCCTACAGTTTAAGGGCAAAGCTGCCAAATTCTAATGAAATGGAGGAAACTTCTGACTTTGCAGAAAGTAATAAAAACGCCTTAAAAATTCTCCCTCTCATTATTCTGCATTTGGCAAATAGAAATAATTTTGGTTCCTAATTGACCTAAAACGGGGAAGGTTTATTCTGATTTCAGAGAGAGAAAAACCTGCAAATGGGGCTTTATATAGAGGGGAGGGAAACTGCTGGTTTCAGCTGTACCTTCAGTCACCTCTGAATGGGGGTGTCACTGCGGCAGCCGCTGGTTGGCTGCAGAGCTCAGGTGCCTCATTTATATCACCGTTCAGAAGAGAACATCTCTAAATGGGGATATAAGTAAATACACATGACGGCTGCAGCGGTGACGTGCCCATATGTAGGAGAGTGAAGCTAAACATAAGATCAGGGAGACGCAGAGCTGTAACCATGGACCAGGGGAAGGAAACTAGGTATTTTCCTTTAAATGGGGCCCCAGGAAAATACTATTTTTTATGGCAAAGACCACCCCTTTGAAATAAAATTGGAGTCTGGACAACGTCAAACAGCCTTGCGGCGCTCTGACATATCAGTAAGACAGGTCAGTAAATGAGTGCGCCAAACTATCAGCGCAGTGACTTATTACTCGAAATCTGGTCATCCAAACGCATAGGATTTAGGAGGACTGAGGGTCAAGCAAGATATTAGGATCTTCTTGCGACAGAATTATCCGGGGCGTCCCAAAGGTGTTTGGCAGTTCTGCTGGGCACTTGTTCTGGGAATCGGTGGGGGCCCGAGCCTTGAGGACCGTACAAGAGAAACCAGCCATACAATGCTCTGATAAGTCTTGGTTACCTCGGCATCCATTCTAAAAGGGTTCTGACCATCTCAAACAATTACGGCCGACAAAAGTCAGAAGGGAGAAGCCGTGCTTGCATGGTAATCTCCTATTCATCTCAAGGGAAGTTCCAGGTACAATCAAGCACGCCCACTCGCCTGTACTCAGAACTCCTATTGAAATTAATGGAGAGAAGTCACACAAACACAACCTCCCCTCCTTTCTGGTAGTTTCGGGGGTCCCAGAGGCAAGACCTGACCCCATCAGAGCCTTATAGCACATCCTATTGACAGGCCATCAATGTCTGAGATGGGGACACCCCTTTCTATACTCCTACTTGAGCATTCAGTGTTAGCAGTGGAGTCTCCCTAACACAAGACAGTCAATAGGATAAAGGGCAAAGTGGCTACAAAACTGCCTCTTTCTGGACAGACGTCATTACTAACAGCCGCTGACGCCATGTGATGAGAACTTCCCCAGCGGTGATAGTGACCGATCGCTACCAGGGGTCCCTGCAGATACCAGGCCCTCACTGTGGTCTACAGCAGAGGGATGCCCTGTGATAAGTCCATTTTCAGGGTCAGCATAGGAAAGAAATGGGGCAAACTCAAGGCAGTTGTGCCAGAGCTCTGCCACAATTTGTGCCAAAACTCATGTCATACAGGCTTCACACCACATTTAGAATCGGTTTTACACAGATTCTAGGCACGTCTGCACCTTGTCGACAAAAGGGTGTGTCCTCACACAGAAGGGGTGTGGCTTCATGGAAAGTGGGTGTGATGTGATGTGCGACCAGTATTTTGCCATAAAGTAAGACAACTTCTAAAAGGTTTAGAGTAAGACTAAAGACCAGATTAGTCAGCACTAGGATACACGAGGCGCAGTGTAAGATTGTCTGGTTTAAGTCAACAGCCCCACTACGTGCATATCATGACCATTACTTGCTGCCAGCCCAAAAGACAGCAGAAGCTTTCGGGATCCCTTTGGATCCATCGAGTGAAGCTTTGCAAACAGAACTCTTGAAAAAAAACTAATGAGACTTTTGTCAGGATTTGCATCATGTCTGGGGCAGCCTCAAGAAGATCTAACACAATCTGCGGTCTGAGTGTTCACCCTTCCAATTCAATACCCATCAGAAGCAACAGACAAAACATTTCTCAGAAAACAGTCATTTCAAGAACTTAATCTTTTTTTTCAAGGTACAATTGAACCAAAAAGATGCCAATTCTTCATGTACTTGGCCATATAATGCGGAGCATCAACCTGTTCTCCATTTACCCTGTATTACTGCTCATCTTCCTACTAACGCATTTCAGTGCTGAAGCTTGGCGCGCTCTTTCTGCCGTTCTCTCCATTCATTTCTATGGGAGTTCGGCTGCTTTCTCCATTATATTCAAAACTGCCATAGCTATGAATTCATAGGATGACCACGTGTCACCCTCCTCATTCTCTGAGACTGGTAGCGCTGAAAAAGCACTGGTGGGAACATTCCTTTAAAGGGGCTCTCTCACCATAGACTTTGATGATCGCTAGCATATGCCATTAAAGTCTGATAGACGATGGTCCTACCTTTGGGACCCGCACCTATCTCTGTTCCAAAGCAGACTGTCGAGCCAGCCGCATTTGTACAATTACTCTCCATTCTGTACTATGGGAGCTCCAAATACAGCCGAGCGGTATGTTCGGTTTTGCTCGGAAGTCCCATAGAACAGAATGGAGAGCTGTGAGCAAGCAGGGCTGGCTCTCCAGTCAGTTCTGTAACTTTCGGGGCCCGTTCCCGCGATTGGTCCCATAGAACAGAATGGAGAGCCAGCGACGGTTGCACATTGGTGAGATAGAACAGAATGGAGACCCATCTCGGGAATTTGCCCGGAAAGTTACAGAACTGACCGGAGAGCCAGCCCTGTAACTTTTGGGAGCCCATTCCAGAGACTGGTGCACCTCTCAGACTTTGATGATCTATCACTAGGATATGCCATCAAAGTCAATGGTGGCAAAACCCCTTTAAGTGGCAACGACATGCAAAATATAATTAGCGAGATATGGAGGGCGACTACTTACTTTAGCAAGTACTCAGCTTGTGAACTTCAAGTATCTTAGAAAGGGAACTGACTGCCAGTCACGTCAGGTACGTACCTCGCCAGGATGCAATAGATCCCAATTGTCATTTATGTATGTGATGAGTTCAAGCTCTGAATCAAAGTACTTCTTTTTATGAATAACACTTAGATTGTATAGGCAGAGGTGTGCGATGTCTACCCTGGGAACAGAACACAAACAGAATATAACACTTTCCAGGACACCATAAACTCTACAATTATTTTTATTTCCCCATAAAAGTCACTGGATTTATAAAAAAAAATCTTTAGATGACAATTCAGCTGATAAACACGTCCCGGGCGGTTCCCCACGTTGAATTTTTGTAAAAATTTTTTCAATGCCCCCTCCCCCCCCCCCCCCCTTCTCAACAACTGCACTGGCCACATTTTAGCTGAAAGTCAATAGGCAAATATATAAACCGCGCCACAGATATTTATTTTCTCTGACGCTTCTTTCGCGCCGTGGTGCTTTGGTTTTCATTCGTCAGTGCCAGTTGTCACACGGCGCAGCGGCGTGCCACAGGTGCAGTGTTATTTCACACTTTTTTGGTGCAGCTGTGCATGGGTGCGGTATTTCTTTGATGCAATGTGGGCAGCAGGTTTCCACATCATGTGATGAATCACATGATCTGTGATGGGAAAATGCACGAGGAAACCAACATCAAAAAACACATGCACCAACACACTTTTTAGGCAAAAAATAAATAAAAACTACAAAAGCTAAAAACGGAGGGGGGCATGCCAAGAAAAAAGCATTCAGTTTTCTAAAGTTTTTTTTTTGCAGACAAAAACCCCAAGCTCAATAGGATTGTCCTTAAAAGTTGTTTAGAAAGAAAAGGTCTGCTTTCATCTCCATATAAACAGTGCTGCGCGTGTCCGAGGGCTGTTGGTTGCTATTGCAGCTCAGCTCCCATCTTCTTGCCCAACCCACAGACAAGAGTCCAGCACCTGGTAAACAACTAAGATTGCGGTGGAAGCCATGGGTGTTGCATGGGAAATGTAGTAGAAAACTGCAGCCAAACACAATATCCATACATGTAACTCATGGACAACTCGAGTCTCCTATAGCAAGAGCCATTTCTGGCACAAAGAGGGGACCCCAGAGCAGGGGACTCGCCTCTACCACACCAATTCATCCCAACCGATCTATGGACGGGGGCTGCACTTAATTGCATGTAAATAAAAACACAATCTCCCGTGAAGGCGACGTTTTCTGTGTGGTTTCTTTTTTTGTGTTCAAAAATTTTATTATTTTTCAAACATTTAACATCATATAATGCATAGAGATACAAGGGGAACAAAAAGGTCTTACATAAAAGGGTAACGAAGTCCATGTACACAAATGAACAAGGTATTCAAGTTACGGTAAGTCTTCATGAGTCACAGGTTAACAACATGTCTTTATATAGCATAAATGATTGCGATTTCAGAAAGAAAAGGGTGCTCATGGCCATGCAGAGGTCTTAACTCAACATTGTGTAGAACCTGGTAGGAATGCAAGCCCATTTTAGTAGAAGTATTTGGATGTGGTCCAAGGTAACCACTTATTCCTAACTTATTAGTACGTGTGGGGGGATTAGGAGACTAGTTTCGCAGTGGAATTGTCTGTTGAGTCTATGGACAATATCCTTAATATCAGGTGGTTGTGGATTTTTCCATTGTGCAGCAATGGCTGTTCTAGCTGCAATTAGTAAGTGTGACAGTACTGTATGAAATGGGCTAGGGATATCATGAAATGTGAGGTCTAGTATAGCTAGCTCTGGGGATAAAGTAATCTGCCATTGAAAAATGTCGGATAGGAGAGCTTCCAACCGTTTCCAAAGGGGTTGAATTATGGGGCAGCTCCACCACATATGTAACAATGAGCCCTTTTGTCCGCACTGTCTCCAGCAGAGGTGTGTAAGCCCAAGAGGTAAATGGGAAATTCGACTTGGTGTCAAGTACCATGGAAGATGTATTTTTCTGGACAGTTCTATATGGTTTGCACATTTTGAGTGCCTGGAGACTACATTAGCTGCCTGTAACCATTCTGCTGCAGAATATGATCGAGAAATTTCCATTTCCCATTTTATTGCACATTTATGTTTAACGTCTAAATCCACGCTCATCAATGAGCGATAGGCAGCTGATAAGCCTTTTTTGTTACTCTGTTTTTGCCAAAGGAAGTCGTGTAAGGGCGAGGAGGTCTGAGGAGTAACTAATTGGCATTGAGTCTGAATAAAGTGTCTTATTTGTAGGTATACAAAAAATTGGTGTCTTGGAATCGAATAATTCTGCACCAGGTCTTCGAATTGCTTAATTCGACCTTTGTGAAATATGTCTCCTATCTCTCGGATTCCGCGTTGAATCCACTGCGTAATAGGGGCGTCTGGTAATATAATTTGCAAGGCAGAGAGGGGCCAGTGTCGTTTATCTAATGTCACTAAATGTTGTCTGACAACATATTTATACCAAGCTTGCGCTGCGTGTGAGAGAGAGAGAATCTCATATGACTTGGGAGGGTCCCCACATAGCATAGCAATTAAGCAGTCTTTGAATGAGCCTCTTGGAGTCATTGCGTTCTCCATAGTGGACCAGTGGTGAGTTTCAGGGGAATTCCAGAAGAAGAACATGGGCTCTAATATAGACGCGAGGTTATATTGTAGTAGATTGGGAACCGATAGGCCTCCCTCAGGACTTTTCCTATAGAGGTACTCTCTTTGGATCCTAGGTTTTTTCCCTCTCCATATAAATTTTAAAAACAGGTTCCGGAGATTAGCTAAGGAAGCTTTAGGGAAGAAAAACGGCAAAGATCTTGCTACATATAGAAATCGGAGTAACAGTAGCATTTTGGAAATATTTATTCGTGCTAACCACGATAAGGGGACTTTGGCGAGTCTATTAGTTTCCTCATTGATGAAGGAGATGATATCCTCTAAATTCTTATGTATTTTTGTATTCAGATCAGGATATATTTTGATTCCAAGATATGGAACATATGTCTCTTTCCAGATTAAATCCATATTTGGGAGGGACTTTTTTAAAGAGGTATTGCAGTGTATTGGTAATATAATGGACTTTGTGACGTTTAGTTTGTAGTAGGATAAATGCGCATATCTATTGTGGAGGTCTAGAAGTGCGGGGATTGATGACTCTGGTTGCTGTGTCATTATTAGTATGTCGTCTTCGTAAAGGCTGACTTTATGGGTTTCATTATGGACAGTTATGCCTGTAATTCTATTATTTTTTCTAATATGTTCGGCTAGGGGTTCGACGCAGAGATCATATATGAATGGGGACAGAGGGCATCCTTGTCTAGTGCCATTTGTGATACGAAATTTTTCAGAGCGGAATCCCGACATACAGACTCTTGCGGATGGGGTGGAGTATAGGGATAAGATAGCAGACAAGATCGGACCATCAAACCCAAATTTCAGCAGTACTTTTTCATGTACCGTATATACTCGAGTATAAGCCGACCCGAGTATAAGCCGAGGCACCTACTTTTGCCACAAAAAAAAACGGGAAAGCTTATTGACTCGAGTATAAGCCTAGGGTGGAAAACGCAGTGGCTACTGGTGAATTTTAAAAATAAAAATAGATACCAATAAAATTACATAGGCAGGTATAGGCAGTTTAATGTCCCCCATAGGCTGGTATAGGCAGCTATATGTCCCCCATAGTACTAGGCAGGTATAGGTAGGCTATAGGTAGTACTAGGCAGGTATAGGTAGTACTAGGCAGGTATAGGTAGGCTTATAGGCAGTACTAGGCAGGTATAGGTATTACTAGGCAGGTATAGGTAGGCTTATAGGCAGTACTAGGCAGGTATAGGTATTACTAGGCAGGTATAGGTAGGCTTATAGGCAGTACTAGGCAGGTATAGGTAGTACTAGGCAGGTATAGGCAGTACTAGGCAGGTATAGGCAGTACTAGGCAGGTATAGGCAGTACTAGGCAGGTTTAGGCAGTACTAGGCAGGTATAGGTAGGCTTATAGGCAGTACTAGGCAGGTATAGGCAGTACTAGGCAGGTATAGGTAGGCTTATAGGCAGTACTAGGCAGGTATAGGTAGTACTAGGCAGGTATAGGTAGTACTAGGCAGGTATAGGTAGTACTAGGCAGTACTAGGCAGGTATAGGTAGTACTAGGCAGGTATAGGTAGTACTAGGCAGGTATAGGCAGTACTAGGCAGGTATAGGTAGTACTAGGCAGGTATAGGTAGGCTATAGGCAGTACTAGGCAGGTATAGGTAGTACTAGGCAGGTATAGGTAGTACTAGGCAGGTATAGGTAGTACTAGGCAGGTATAGGTAGTACTAGGCAGGTATAGGTAGTACTAGGCAGGTATAGGTAGGCTATAGGCAGTACTAGGCAGCAATAGACAGGTATAGGCAGGTGTAGGCAACGTTTTAAAAAAAAAAAAATCACTTACCTGGCTCACCGCTGCTCCGTCTCCCTCACTGGCCGGCCCTCCTCGCTGTTCGGTCACCACGCATCGCTCTTCTCGGCACAGGCGGGTGTATGTCATCAGGCCATGCACGCAGCGTGATGACATGCACGCTGCCTGTGCCGGGAGCTCCGGACAGCCGCGGCCGCTCGAAAGTTTGCGGCCGCCGGAGTCCACTGGAGCACGGAGCGCTCGCTCTGTGCCCGCGTGGTATCTCTTCACCTGTGTGCGCTCCGGAGAGTCGCATGCAGGGAAAGAGATGACGGACAGTGCCCGGGCCAGGCAGCGCCTGGACACTGTAGCCGTGCTCGGCAATCAGTTGTATGCGCTCCGTGAGGAGCCGCATATAACTGAAGCGTCCCTGTCAGCACTCGGGCCATCGCAGCGCCTGACTGCCGACAGTGACTCGAGTATAAGCGAGGGAGGGTTTTTCAGCACATTTTTTTGTGCTGAAAAACTCGGCTTATACTCGAGTATATACGGTATTCCCAATTTATATGGTCAAAAGCCTTTTCCCCATCTAAAGAAAGAAGGGCAAAAGGCAGCCCCTGCTTTGATGCTATTTGGAGAATATCCAACACGCATCTTATCCCATCTCTTGTCTACCTCTCACGAATCCTACTTGATCTTTATGGATCAGTGAAGGAAGTATATCGTTTAGTCTGTCCGCCAGGATCTTCGAAAAAACCTTTATATCCGAGTTCAACAGGGAGATGGGCCTGTAGTTGGAGACTAAGTCTGGGGCTTTCCCGGGTTTGGGGATAGTGGATATATTAGCACAAAGTAGTTCTTCTGGGGGGGTTCCTTTTTGGATGATGGAATGAAAAAGGTCAGTCAAATGAGGTGAGAGGAGAGTGCTAAATAGTTTATAGTACTCATTAGTGAGTCCATCAGGGCCTGGAGATTTGTGCATTTCAGATGTTGTATGGTTTTCTCAACTTCAAGAGGAGTGATCGGTTGATTAATTGATGCTAGTTGATCAGGGTAAGGAGATTTCCTCCAGAAAGGAGTTTATGTCAGCTCCTTGTACTGGGCGTACTGTTGGGTCTAAATTAAGGTTGTATAGGGAACTATAGTATTTGGCAAAGGCATTTGATATTGGTCTAGGATCGCATATTTTAGAGTTAGAAGAGACAGTAATATAGGGTATACGGGGTCTGGCTTGTACTATTTTGACTCTTCTTGCTAACAATTTACCGGGCCTATCTCGTTGCAGATAAAAGTTCCATTGTAGTCTATTGAGGCTTTTGTCATATTGTTGTAGATGTATAACACTCAGTTGATATTTGAGTGTCTTCAGTTCTTCCTTTATGGGTTGTGAGGGGGAAGCTTTGAATTGGGAATTGAGTAGTTTAATTTTGTCTAGAAGCTCGTTTGTTTTCCTCTCCCTAATTTTCTTTTCTCTGGCTGCTATGGATATAAATGTGCCACGTATATACGCTTTATGCGCACACCACAGGGATTCTGCTGATGGGGTGTAGGGGCATTTATACTGAAATAATCTTTAAGCGAAGTAGTGACTTCTGTTAGGATTTTGGGGGATTTGAGCAAGAAATTATTGAGGCGCCACGGAGGGCGTGTTGAAGGGGAGCAATGGTCTCTGACCTTCAGAAATATTGGCGCGTGATCCGACCAAGTCTTACAGCCGATAGTGGAACTAGATATTAAGTGGAGTGCACGTCTATTAAGGAGGAAGTAATCAAGTCTCGCGTGTGAGTTCTTAGCTGCCGAGTAGTGGGTAAAATCTAGTTCATCCGGGTGGGCATATTGCCAGGGATCATGCAAATCTTCCTCTAGAATGAGGTTTTTGAGTTCAGGGGTATATCTTGATCCTCCTCCCGATCTATCTTTGGTTTTATCTATCACTATGTTAAAGTCCCCACAGATTATGAGGTTCCCTTTAAGTATTTCTTTGGCTTTTGTTAAGGTTTTTGTGATAAAGGATATCTGGCGGGTGTTTGGGGCGTATAGTGCTACAATTGTGTAATCTAGTGTGTTTAAGGTCCCTTGTATAATAACATCTGCCATTTTTATCGATAATTGATTGATGGAGCAAAATGCAACTGAATCCCTAATAAAGACAGATACACCGGCTTTCTTAAGGTCTAGCGTCGAGTGGTAGGAATAGGGAAATTTATTTTCCAAACGAAATGTGTCTTTGTTGCAGAGATGTGTCTCTTGCAGACATACCACGTCGGCGCCAGACTTAAGAATTTCTTTCCACATACACGACCTCTTGCAAGGCGAATTTAGACCATTGACATTCAATGATAGGAATTTGATCGACATGGTGAAAGGTTATTAATACTAGCATTAACTGACATGTGCTCATTTTGAATGTTAGTGTTTAGACCAGAGGACTTATAGAGATATTGTGATACATGGCAACAATAAACAGGTATGAATTTAGAAACTGTAGCAACTAGCGCCAACATGTATAACCAATGTGAGAGATTATCTCCAATAAATTGGGGATAGGTCAGGGGGCAAGTCTTTGCCAAATCAAACGGACAGAGAGCTGGAGCGCGCATCAGCATACCAGGCAAATCTTCAAATAAGAGGTAACTGCCATATCAAGGGAAACATCAGTCCTTTGTGCAGGATCTGGGTCTATGCTGCTTTTCCGACCAGAGTGGGGTTATAGCTTCTGGTCTAGTCGGGCCTTGCTTCTGCAGTGTAAACGTGGGTGAGGTGAGGAGACCCCAGGATGCGAGAAGTTCTTTCACCCTCGCTGGGGTATTGCAAACAGTGGTAAGGTTATCTTTTGAGATCACCAACTTGACGGGAAATCCCCAATGATATCCGATGTTGTGTTCCCTCAGAATCTTTGTTTAGGGTGCGTATTCCTTTCTTATGAGCATCGTTCCCGTGGATAGATCGGGGAAAATCGACAGGTTAGCAAACCTATCAGGCAGAGAGATACGAGATCTCAGGGTCTTGAGGAGATTATCCTTTGTTGTAAAAAAGTGTATACGGGCTATCACATCTCTTGGGACTGCTGCTGGAAGATGTTTGGGTTTCGGAAGACGGTGTATTCTATCGATCTTTAAATCTGTTTGAGACGCTTCAGGGAGAGCGATCGCCATCAAATCTGTTAAAAATGGGGAAAGGGCTTCTGTGGAAACTAAGTCTGGAATGCCACATATTCTAAGATTATTTCTTCTGGACCTATCCTCCACGTCTAGAAGTTTAGAGGACAAATTTTGCACCTCTTCCTCCAGTTCTGAGTTGGCGTCGATGAGCAGGTTATGAGATGTGGTAAGTTCCATCATTTTTTTTCCGACGTGGTCTGTTCTCGCCACTAGGGTTTGTATGTCTGATTTGAAATCAGACATGGTTTGTTTGATATCTCTATTCAAGGTATCTCAAAAGGAGGAGAAGAGCTTCTTTAAGGTGACTTCCATTGTAGAGACTTGATCTGTCAGATCCTGTTGCTCTAGATCAACTGATTCTGGTCGTGGAGAAGAGACTGGAAGTGGAGAAAATGGCTTTTGGTCTTCCATTGACTGGAGCAGTGGGGATGTATGCTGAAAAAATTGAGTGAGTTTAGTCAGTTTTACACTTTGTGATTTCTTTGAGGTACTTCTCATTCTTCTTTGCGTGCGGTAAGACAAATCAAACTGGTGAGATGGACTGTAGGTATTGAGATACTGAGCAGGAAGTTTTCTCTCTTTTTTTAAATTTTTTTTTTATTATTTTAGATGAAGGGTTTGTGTAGGAAACAACAGAACTATGTTCCAGGGGTTAGTGATACATGCAGTCTGTGGTATATTAGTCAGGTATCTCCTATTAGCCCGTGATCACCACCTTCTGTCGGCTGAGTATGCAACTCGACTGATATTTAGTACAATTAGTGTTCAGAAATTTAAGAATTCAGTAAGAGGGCTATGGTCACCCAGTATTTTTGGCCGATAGGGAGTTGGCATATAGTGAATTCACTGGCTTTCCAGATATGTTGGGCTGTGCTTGTGCAGGGGCTGATGCGCTGGTCAGCTGGATGGACAAGATAGTGTACTAGGCAGACAGGTTGGCGTCCAGGTATGAGTTCATTGGATTAATTTTACAGTAGTTGTTGGCTTTGTATATATATGCAGTGAGAGTGGCGTACAGTATTTATTTTGATGACAGAGGAATTGGGTAGGACGATAGCGGATCAATACACTAATAGCACGGATAGTAGTAATTGTAGTTAATATAAGGATATATGGTAAGTCTAGTGGTGAAGTTGTGGTCTCCTTGTATTCTTGAAGTGTCCGGCAATCAAATCAATATACAGGAAATCCTATGGTATATCCGCCGTGTTAGGCTGTATTTGTGGAATGATTAGCACAATAGCCAATTAAATATTCAGATTGGTGGACTAGCTGAACAGCTTAGCGTCTATATATTTAAATCTACCAGTCTGGTTGTAAGATAATCGCTCACTTTGTGCGGTATTTTAATGGAGGCGATATACAGAGTGATATAGAATTGGGTGAGAAAGTATCTGACTTATGCACTGATAGCACAGCGAGTAGCACTTATAAATGATAACAGGGTATACGGGGGTCCAGTAGTAAGGCTACTGTATTCTTGTAATGTCCAGCAATCAGATTAGTATAAGTGTGATGGTACACTAAATGCGTGTGACTGTACTAGGGTTTTGTTCATTACATCCTCTTGCTGGGTATTCATATCAGCGAGTTAGGTAGGCAGATTAGTGTCCAGATATTTGGAGTCATTGGGCTGCTCACAAAATGGCCGCCAGCTCCTGCTATAGAGACAAGGAGGTGATAGTATGTAATACCGGCTTAGATGGCGGTTATTGAGCAAGCAGGAATTATAGGTTTCTCTCTTTGATATGGGCATCCGCCTCTGTGGAGTGTATAGGAAGGCGTTATGTAGCAGCACAGTTATAAATGTCCCTGTTTGTGCTAGGACCGTTGTTGCTGACAGAAAATGGCTGCTAGCACTTGTGTGCTGTGGAAGGCGACTATGGTTCCGTAGCTGTGTCTAGATGAATAAGTGTACCTTATCAGCGGCGTCCCTTCTGTGCCGTCTTGGGGAGAACCGCAGTTGTCGCTGTAGCAAGGGTGACAGTTTAGCCGGGAGTAATGCCGGGAGCCTGTTCCCTCCTTCTGTATGGAGGATGCTGCGAGTTGCTCACCCAGCGAGGTACTCCGGAACTGCCCGCGTGCTCCCACACTCACAACGGTGGATATCTCGGAGGACACGCCGCCTGAGAGAGTTACAAAGGTACGGGTTGTTACCTTGCAGAGAGCGGTGGAGCTGGCTCTTCGTCTCTCTATGTCCGTGCAGTGCGGTGTGGCAGAAAGCGCGCGCGAGGCTGCGCTCCGGTAAGGCCCTCAGCTTCCCTTGTGGAAATCACGGTTCAGCCGCGGATTCCTCGGCGCTCAAGTGGGTTCTGGTATCGGTGAGGAAATACAGCAGGTCCGATGTTTATTTTAGCAGATTTGAAGGCAGGATAAGGTTTTGGTTAGCCGGTTTAGTTATGTTCACCACGGAGCTCTTCACTGATTACTCCATGTCCTTCCAGGCCACGCCCCCTTCTGTGTGGTTTCTTTTTTACATCTTCTTGGCTCAAAGATCTCAAATTTTGATTCGACAGACTTTAGATCCAGCAGGGCGCACTGAAAGAGGTATCCCCATCATGCACTTTGATTGTAAATCAATAGGATATGCCATCAACGTCTAATAGGAGGGAGTCATACCTCAAGGGCCCGGCATCGTTCTCAGGAACAGGCCCCGAAAGTCAGGCTTGCACAAAACTATCAGTTCTGTTCTATAGGAGGTCCCAGTCCAGGGGAGCGCTGTCTTCTCCATTCTGTTCTATGGGAGTTCCCAGTCCAGGGGAGTGCTGTGTTCTCCATTCTGATCTATAGGAGGTCCCAGTCCAGGGGAGCGCTGTCTTCTCCATTCTGTTCTATGGGAGTTCCCAGTCCAGGGGAGCGCTGTGTTCTCCATTCTGTACTATGGGAGTTCCCAGTCCAGGGGAGCCTGTGTTTCTCCATTTTTTCCCTCACCCATTCTATGGGAGTTGCCAGTACAGGGGAGCGCTGTGTTCTCCATTCTCCTCTATGGGAGTTCCCAGTCCAGGGGAGCGTGTGTTTCTCCATTCTGTACTCTGGGAGTTCCCAGTACAGGGGAGCGCTGTGTTCTCCCATTCTGTTCTATGGGGTTCCCAGTACAGGGGAGCGGCTATTCCTCCATGTGAGCTCTAAGGGAGTTGCCAGTACATGGGAGTCGCTGTGGTCTCCATTCTGTTCTATGGGAGTTCCCAGTACAGGGGAGCGCTGTGTTCTCCATTCTGTTCTCTGGGAGTTCCCAGTACAGGGGAGCGCTGTGTTCTCCATTCTCCTCTATGGGAGTTCCCAGTATAGGGGAGCGCAGTGTTCTCCATTCTGTTCTATGGGAGTTCCCAGTACAGGGGAGCGCAGTGTTCTCCATTCTGTTCTATGGGAGTTCCCAGTATAGGAGGGCGCTGTATTCTCTATTCTGTTCTATGGGAGTTCCCAGTACAGGGAAGCGCTGTGTTCTCCATTCTGTTCTATGGGAGTTCCCAGTACAGGGGAGCGCAGTGTTCTCCATTCTGTTCTATAGGAGTTCCCAGTACAGGGGAGCGCTATGTTCCCCATTCTCCTCTATGGGTGTTCCCAGCACAAGGAAGCAGTGTGTTCGGCTGTACTCAAAATTCCCATAGAACAGAACCGAGTTTCGAGCACAAGTGTGATCGAATCTCTATTCGGAGCTGAAGTTTTCTGGGGCCCGTTCTCGTTTGATGGCATATCCTAGCGAACGCCCTGCAAGCTGCTTAAAGAGCTCAGATAGGAATGTAGCTGCCTATAGGATTGTTGACACTTGACTTATTAGGGAGACACAGCGTTATACTGTACAATAGCAAGCCAAATTACACGTAGCACAGGCGATGCCAGATCCAAAAATGGATTCCCTTGGCAAGAAAATGTTTAAAGAGCGGCCGCTAATATTCCCTCCGGTGTTCGACACCAAAAAGCTGCCTGTGTGTAACCGGCTGAGGGAATTGGAGTTTGTCAACTGAATACTACGAGGAGTACATAAACATTACTAAAGCTAAAAAAAAAAAAACAAAGGGTTTTGCCATTTTGAAAAATCCCTTGAGGCCAGCTCATAGCTCGCTACAGGCCGGCCTCAGAGAACAGGGAGGTGGCAGCGCATGCACTTCATGTACATAACTCGCCAGGATGCAATAGATCCCAATTCTCATTTATGTACGTGATGAGTTCAAGCTCTGAATCAAAGTACTTCTTTTTATGAATAACGGCCTCAGAGAACAGGGAGGTGGCAGCGCATGCGCAGCTCCACCCTTCCAGGTCTATAGAAGTTTACACCATAGCTGAGCAACACTTGCTCAACTCTATTCGATACTGCCATTCAAACAAATGGAGAGAACTGCGCAAGCACAGACATCTCTCCACTCTCTGGGGCTTGGCCAAAAGGCTGCTGGAATACACATGAACCAAGTTTTGTGCTTTGTAATATTAGGGACTTACCATCGTAAAGATAGACGTTTGAGGTATTCTGGTCCAGAATTGCAGACTGAACAAATAAACGTATAAAACCTGGTGGAGAGAAAGTGGTGACAGCGCTCAGATCACACATACGTCAGATTTCAAACAATAATCTACACTTCCATCACCTGTCCACATAATATGGCTGCTCTTACATAGGGCTGCACATTTCACATAGCCTGTGACCATACCCCTGGTATGTCTCTTCATGATATATTAGGATTCCTGGCAGATGTCACTATAAGGAAGCAGCTGCCCCCTCACCTGGCACCTGAGAACATTTTACACACATAAGCCTGTAACTCCAGCCAGAAACAGGGGCACGGCGAGGACTGGGAGGGGATCAGTTCAACAATAGCATGAAGCTGGAGGTACAGCTTATATCGCAATGACTATCATGAGGCCTCCGATGCCCTCAGGCTTTCCTATTAGCAGAGCGAAGGCTCCGGAATCAAGAAGCACCAATCCACTCACTTCAAGACAGGTGCTCCTCAAAAGGGGAGGTGTTACCTATTCTGTTCAGTAGGATTATGGGGACATGATTTTGCCTCAACTGCATTAACAGCATTCAGAGATCTGCTTTACTGCAGCTACATTAATCATCCAGGCTTGGGAACGGGAGCTGACTCGCTGACTTTTAAGCTAGTGTTGTGGGCATGCTTTGTGGCCTGTACAGGGAGAGGAGGAGGTGAGCTGTGTATTGCCTGTTGACTTTGATGGGAGTGTATAGTGGGCATGCTTTGTGGCCTGGGCAGGGAGGGGAGGTGCTGAGCTGTGTCTACCAATTGCTGACTTTTATTAGTAGAGTGTTGTGGGCATGCTTCGTGGCCTGGGCAGAGGGGAGTGGTGAGGTGCATCACTAGACTTGATAGGATGTGTGGCATCTTTGTGGCTTCGGTTATTGTGCAGAAAGGGGAGGAAGGGAAGCTGTGTCCATCGCCATTGACTTTTTATTGAAGGACATTTGCTCGGTTACACCACAATGTGGCTGCAGGTGGGTGCTTACCCCTCTTACATGTACATTTGTACATCAGAATCACTTGAATTTCTGTGTATTTGTACAAATGTACTTTTTACTGCTGTTCTTGTTTAAATATTCATTTAAAAAAATTCAAATAGATTTTTCAATTATGAAAAAAAAAAAAAAAAAACTATTGACTTTGATAGTAAAGTGTTGTGGGCTTGCTTTTGGGCCTGTGCAGGGAGGGGAGGAGGTGAGCTGTGTCTACCAATTGTTGACTTAGTAGAGTGTTGTGGGCATGCTTTATGGCCTGTGCAGCGAGGGGAGGAGGTGAGCTGTGTATCACCTGTTGACTTTGATGGGAGAGTGTTGTGGCCATGCTTTGCGGCCTGTGCTAGGGTCAGTGTGCACGGAAGGAACAGTGAACCGTGCGCATCAACCATCGACTTCTAAGGTAGTGTGTTGTGGGCATGCTCTGTGAGCTGTAAAGGTAGCTGTGCCAATCACCCTTGGATTTCTATGTAGGGGTGTTGTGGACATTCACTGTTTACTATGCGGAGAGAGGAGGGGGGAAGCTGTGACCATCATCTGCTGTGAACAAGGGATTCTGTGCGATTTATACAGGTGTTACCAGTCAGTGCAATCCTGCATGTATGGTTGATGAGAGGACTGCGGAGAAGTGATCTCTGCTGTAGAGTAAGTGTCTGCTTTATTAGGATCAGTAACCAGGGTGAAAACCGCAGGATTTTGGGATATTTTACAATCTATAGTAAAATTAAATTGATGTTTAACAGAAAACATTATTCACCCAATAAACATCTTGGATGAGGCTCTCCTTTTAGAGGGAGTGTTCACACTGCCCAATGCTCCAAGTGTGATCGGTCACATGAACTCGCAAGAATTGGTGCGGCCGTTCACTTTCATTATGATCAGCGGCCGCCCCCTGATACGAGGAGAGACGTACTACCAAGAAAGGGAGGTGTTTAGTGCTGCATAAGACAGCAGGAGCTCTCACACCTATCATTTACCTCCTGTGCCAGGCAGACATAATAATAACAGAGATGAACTAAGGGTGCGGCAGGTGAACGCTTCACCAACAACAGAAATTAACAGCAGATAATTGGCATTTAGCAAATCAGTCCGCCACCTCATCCCTCACCTGTCACCATAAAGCATGGGTTTCTGCAAGCATTGCACACAGGCCTCGTGAAACCACTGCTTGCATTTGCAGCACTGCAGCATCTTCAAGTACCACCTGAGAAACAGAAAAAAAAAAAAAAAATCATATTATATAACAAAATCCACCGGGGACGCCTAAGAGATGACTGCAGAGTGTAAGGACTAACAGCAGTGTGTGTCCAGTATGCAGAAGCTCCTCAGCGACCCCAAGTGGAGGCTGAAGGCGGAAATACTTATTGAGAAATTAATAGGCACAGACATTTTGTTCCATAAAGTTATAGGATGATGGAATCCCCAAAAAATTTCCTCCATTACAATCGATTCATTTAAATCAGAAACATTGTTCTACAAATCACCTTAAACCCCCGAGACGGCCTTAAAGCCGCAGCTACATTTCTTCGTTTTTTTTCTGCATTTCAGTGACGCAGTTGTATGAGGACTTTTTTTTTGGGAGGGGTAGAGGAGTTCGGGGGGGGGGGGTGCATAGTTTGAGGTTACATATAAATTACTGCAGAAGGTTAAAACAAATAAAATGAAGTGTTTTTCTGCATTTTTAAAAAATTATTTTTACAACACTCACATTTCACACCAAGTAACCAGTTAGGTTAATTCTACAGGGTATTACGCTCATGGGGACACGGGAGATGTGCAGGGGTTTTTGTGTAATGTATGTTCAACTATTTTTTTTATTAATTATTTAATTCCACATGTTGTTTTAACTTTCTTTTTAATACCATTAAGGGATAACTATTTTTACACTTCTTTTTTTACACTTAGTAATGTATTAGCGCACTCCTGGATGCTTCAGTGTGCTAACATATTACACTATCTCACAGGCTGCTGTTGGAGTAACACACATCGCACCCTGACAGCAGGCTGGGGCTACTCTAGGTCCTCAATGCTGACTGTACAGATCTTCTCCAGGCTCCATCGTGCACTGGGAATCCCGGTGACCCGATGGAGCAGGGGAATCCACTTTGATCGTGCTGGGATCGGAGGCTTCCTCCAGTCCCTGCTGTGCACAGAGACTGCTCTAGGAACGGAGAGGTTAGCTACAACCGGGAGCAACAAAACCTATCTATAGGCAGAGACCTCTTTTGGGGCTGCTGCAGACAAGACACAAACCATCCGCCATCAGGGGACCGTGTGCAATCATTAAAAGGTTAAAGTGGTGGTCTCAGAGGTAGACGTAGCCTGGAGACACGGTGGATCGTTTTGCTGGGTGAAGCAGATGCTAGCATAAGGTAATCCCCTAAATTCACAAGTAGCTAACCATGTGGTCTGATTTTTAATGAAAGGGCACAAGCAACACTAGATGTAAAGCTTAATCGATTGGAAACTGTTCCCCTACTGGGTCGCCAATGATCAGCAGTAATAGGTAGGGAATCTGGCAGTAAGTGTTGGGTTTTTCTGCGCCGCCCACACTGTCCATTCATGTCAATGGACTGTACTTGTAGGTCAGGAAAGATCCCTCAGAGGAGCCGCTCTTCACTCTGGCCAAGATACAAGGATCCTGAGCGGACCACAGCCCTCCCCTCCCACTGCCGTGGAGTCCCTCATTGGGTATAATGAAAATGAGTTTACTAGAGTGGACAATCCCTTACGTCTCTCAGCAGATCTATGTGGAGCTGGAGATAGTATGTACTCACTCTCCGGGGCCTCCACAGTAGCAGTAGCATTGCTGGACGTTGGTCTTGTGACCTAGATCCCATTGTAAGTCTTCCATGTTATAGGGCAGCGTTTGCTTCATGACTTGTAGGGCTTTGGCATTTGGTCCTTTCTTCAGCGCTCCTCCCCTCTAATACAGCAAAGAGACAGAAAATTACTACAACCTCCAAAAAAAAGGGGGTAAAAAAGAAATAAAAGGAAAACACAGGAGACAATTCACAAATCAGATCTAAATAACTGAATGATGAACAATCGAACAGGTTTAAATTGGGACCAACAGCTGTGAATGTTGGACACTGACTGCAATGTTCTGTGAATAGTCACACCGGTCACGACAACAATGAACGTTCATAGGAGCGGGAGGAGCGGGAGCCTCCGCCGGGAGGAGCGGAGGCCGCCGGGAGGAGCGGGAGCCGCCGCCGGGAGGAGCGAGCACGTCCAGGAGGCAAGTATGATTCTGATCTTTTTTTCATCATGCCCCAATAGACAAGCATTTGAGGTGTCAGAACACCCCTTTAGGGTGAGTTCACGCACTGTATTTTGAGCAGTAAATTTACTCTTCGAAATCCTCCTCCACATCTGCTTAAAAAACTCCTGATTAGAGGCGTATGATGAAACCCAATTTGAATTGTATTTAGAAAAATCCTCTCGCATTGTTTCCTGTGGTGATTATACTCATGTAAAAGTCTCGAGAATTGACAAGACGCTCAAATTTACAAGAATAGTTTCTAAATACGCGGCGTCAATATGCTTGTAACACACGCGTCTGTGCGCATTTTACATTGTGATCAATGAGACGTGTTCAGAACACTGAAGCTTATATTGGCGCTTATTTTGCCACAAAATACATTGTGTGAACTGAGCAGACATAGCTATGACAGTGATATAACACTATATAAAAAGGTGAGAAATTAATCAAATCATTCACAATGGGTGGGTGGGGGTGACTTGCTGAAAACCCGCTGTATCACCCAATCCACTTAAACTCCTCGATTACCTTGGCTGTAGTGGCGAACACGCACTGCCGGCACAGCCATTTCTCATCCGTATCAATCACGCTGGGGTCAATCTTAGGAGCGTGGCAGAGCTGGTGATAACCTGAAAAAAAAACAAATCCCAAGGAAACTCATTTAATTGGTTTTTGCAGCTCACACAGTTGTGCCCAGTGAAAGTTAGAAAACTATAGGAAAAATAAAGTATTGTAACTGCAGATCCAAAGGGAGGACGTCCAATTAGCAACTGCAATCTGCTCTCTCCATTGTCATCTATAAAAGCTACAGAAACATTGCAATATGCACATTTAAAAAAAAAAAAAAAAAAAAAACCCAACAATGAGGTAAAAAAACCCGCCCCCTTATCTTCCCGCCACCGGCCTCACCCCACCTATGTACAGCGCACTTTAGTACTCGTGGGTTGATGAGCCCTGATCATCCCCAGCGCTCCATCCACTCACTATGGCGTGCGAGCCTCTGCTGCTGGATGGCACAGGAAGTGAAGAGGAGCAGATCTTGGGCACTAAACAAGGCAACAGCGGAAAATTGGGAAGTATGGCCCCCCCTTCATCCCGGATCCATTTTAAGTTACTCCCATCTCATTGATTGACTTAAAAATATAAACGAACGTAAATTAAGACAATTACCAAATACATTGCTGTTCTGATTTTGCTTCCCTCTACAGTAAGAGCAGCTCTCATCTCCTGCTTACGTACCCCAGCTTCCCTAGGTTACCGACCACCTCTCTCTGCACTAGCAACAGCCGGGGTGGTGATGTCACTCCCTACTGTGTCTTAGCAGTAAAGACCCTTACTTATCTTTTTTCCCCCAAACTTTAACCCTTTAGAGCTCTGTAGTCTTGTGCACTACTGTTAAAACTTCTCCATCACCAATGTCCCTCTAACAGGCTTAAATACAAATAGCAGAGCTGAAATGTCAGTCTCTGCTGCAGAACCGCCCACAGCCTGAACAGGAAGTGGGAGCCTGATGCTGCAGAACAGCCCACAGCCTGAAAAGGAAGTGAGAGCCTGAATCTGTAGAACCCCCCACAGCCTGAACAGGAAGTGGGAACCTTAGGCTGCAGAACCCCCCATAGCCTGAACAGGATGTGGGAGCCTGAAGCTGTGGAATCACCCACAGCCTGACCAGGAAGTGGAAGCCTGAAGCTGTAGAACCGCCCACGGCCTGAACAGGAAATGGGAGCCTGAGGCAGCAGAACCGCCCACAGCCTGAACAGGATGTGGGAGCCTGAAGCTGTAGAACCGCCCACAGCCTGACCAGGAAGTGGGAGCCTGGAGCTGTAGAACCGCCCACGGCCTGAACAGGAAGTGGGAGCCTAAAACGACAGAACTGCTCTCAGCCTGAACAGGAAGTGCGAGGCTGAAACAGTGAAGAGCATTTTAATAACCTGAAGGAGTGTTTCAGTTTTATCAAAGTTCTAAGGGTTAGTATATACTGGTGGTACAGACCTTGCCCACACTTGTCGCAAATAACAATTTCATTCGGAGCTTCAGAATATTCCTCCTGACATATTGTACAAACCATTTCCCCACTTTCAGAGGCTCCTGAAAAAAAACAAAGGTGCAAAATATTTAACTTGTTAGTTCCTAGTACAAAAGTTATGAATAAGTCTATCATCCAGAATGGCAGCACTGCACACAGGTACAGGGGTATGTCCTGAGGAGGACCACTCTACATTATTCCAAAACATGGAGAGGATCCTAAGAGTAGATTTTTACAATTTTCTTTGCATAATTTCTAGAACCAGTCGCTCCCCATTCAAAGTTGCTGAGAATATTCTAGCACAACTGTAAAACCTTGGCAGATGGACGAACTTTTAGGATATGCTTCCAGGGTGTATTTTTTCATGTAAAAAAAACCTGTGTGAAATTTGCATTGCTCTTTCGGCTACACTGCATGGAACAAAACACGTCCGAAAGCAGCTTTTTTTTTTTCCTGACGCAGGACCGCGGTTTTTGGCAGGTTCTGTGCAAAAACCGCGGTCACGTCTCTTTTTTTGACGTCGCCCATACAATAGGTTGAATAAAACGCCGGCGCCAGAGGACCATCGTAGAAAAGACGAGCTGTGGAGACTGCAGCTCGTCTTTTCTATTGTAGTCTATGGGGCTGCACGAAAGATCGTATTTTCGATGCTTTTAAAATCCTAAAAGCGGTGAAAATACGATCGTAATGCTGTGCGGTAGAGACACAGCCTTAAAGTGCATTTTTCCACAAGCGGACGTCACTTCAAGTGTTTCTGCTTTAGTTCCACACACACACTTAATCCCTGAACTCCAAGAAGTAAAAATTCACATGCAATTTTTATTCTGACGCTTACTGTATGCAGATTCCACATGGAAAAATACGGCACACCCCTAGGAATCGTTTACATGGCCGATTTGCAGGGCCGAAAATTTCAGTGCCGGTTTGCAACAGAATCCATGTGTAAAATCCACACTGATTCAGCGCGGATTTTGATGTGGATTTTTAATGGCTGAGGTGGATGCTGAATTTAGAGGCAGGTCTCAGCTGCCATATACTATGCGAGGCTTCAAATCATCATGTGCACTAGGATGATGATTTTCCATTGGAAACATGAAGTGGACTGCAGCCAGATCTGGATGCCGAGTCTCTGAATCAGCCCTGTGCGCGCGAACACAGGTTTTCTAGTCTGTTCTTAAACCTGTATTTCTGGCACCACGTCTATAATCTTTTATACCAATTGGGCGATTCACAACCTTGGTCCACAACCTTGGATACAACCTTGGTCCACAATACAAGAAGAATACAGTATATAACGCAACTTTCCACCATTACCATCAGTTCCAGGAATCCTGACGGCCGCGCACGTGCTTGACTACAACTACTACAACACGATGCAGCCCGCTCTATCCATTCCTGAGGGGATGAGCAGTTGGACCCCGAACGATCTAAAGCTCTGTCCTCATGACGAGGATTATAAGTAGGAATCCATGCAGAGTCCGACTCAAAATACTAATTTAAAACAAAGTAAAATCATCCCCATTGGCCTCATTAAAAAACACACCTTGTGGTTCCTACAACACGTTTTATGTCGGTTTAGAAAAGTTTAAAAAAAAAAAAAAAAAAAAAACACCCAAAAAATTAGAACAATGTTCATTCTTCCATCGTATTCCACATGGAAAATTTACTATTGTGGATCAATTGGGAAGGCTAAAAACCTGGTGTAAAAATGTGCAACACATTTGTCATTTTGGACGCGTGCAAACGTACAAATGGAGCTCATTTTCCGACTGTACATCTGCCAAAAAAACTTCCAAAATCCTGTTTTCAACCTTAGGGTATTTTCACACGTGCTAATTTCGTTGCGTATTTCGCAGCGTATTTGCACTCTAATACGAGCTAGATGCGCGCCAAGATTACGGTAATCCATAGTTCTCATAGAGAAGTATGGATTATGCCTCCTCTCCCTGCTCATACAATCGTATTGTACGCGAGGGGAGATAAGCGACATGTCAATTACTTGCGGCGAATATGCACCGCGAGTAATGCATGTCAATGGGGCCGGTGGGTTGCCTGCCCCTCTGCACCGTGGATGCACGCGCTGATCAGCGCAACTCCCAAATCACCCGGCGTAATTGCGGCCGTACTGTATGCACCGCAATTACACCGTGTGAACATAATCTTAGAATCCAACAACTAAATTTTACTCGTCATCCGAACGTACCCCAAGTATGTTCACACAGCGTAATTGCGGAAGGCATTCCACCGTGTATTTGTGCTTTAATACGGCAGAAATTCGCGCCGAAATTATGGCAATTCAGAGCTCTCATAGAGAACTATGAATTATGTCCGTCTCCCCTGGTGTACAATACCAAAAATACGTATTGTACGCCGGGGGAGAGAAGTGACCCTTCACTTCTTTGTGGCGCTTACGTGCCGCTGATAATGTAAGTGAATGGGGCTGGCTGGACAGCGCGTACTTATAAAACACATGGCATATTGCAGCATGTACAGTACGCGCCCCAATACGCCATGTGAACATACCTTAACGCACATCCCTATCCGGTACACGGGCCTCCATGACATTATGAATGACACGTGGCCTATAAATGCAATGTGCATTACACTGACCTGTCTGAATGTCCTTCCACAGCACCCACGACTTGGAGCTATCCTCGAATAAGATAAAACAACTCTGGTGAAATGTATTTATCTGCAACACAAAAATAAAAGCCATTTGCTTTACACGTCACTAACAGTGAAAGTAACAGGCACTGAAAAAAAAATGTATTGAGCAGTATGGCGCACATGCGTCCATGCGCATCCATTACCACATAAGACATCATGTCTTCCCTGTACAGTTAGTGGACCCTGCTGCCCTCCACTGATGAGAGCCGGCTGGCCAACCTCACGCGTTTAGCGCGGAAAGAAAAAAAAGTCCGGTCTGCTCCCTGGTTTTCATACTTGGTATAAAATCAGTGTTTTATGTACATAATTATCATATGTATAGAAAGAAAACAATGGCCAACACAAGCAGCTCCTTATATCAACAGCATCAGATCGGTCATGCAGTATATTACAGTGACCTTTCTAAAGGGGTCCAGCCTCTTTAGCTGGGATCTTGGGATCTCGCAAACCCTGAAACTACTCGTTTAGTTTCGGGCAGCACCCACAGAGCAGGCGGCCTTCTATAAAACACCCCAGAGGTGATGATTTTATGCTCGTCAGTCAGAAGGCCGCAGTTTTATGTTATCGGTTTTTCCACTGGTAAACTGAGTTAATAAATTAATTGAGAAAGTTCAAAGAACTTGTCACGTCCATGTTTATATCGTATTCCCTATTTATGACTATTGACAATGGAAAGGACCCCTCGCTCTGTAAACCTGTTCCAGCCCTGCTGTCGGTTCCTGTGCGCCCACTGAGGACGTCACAATCGGTCCCGTGACACTGCAGCCAATCACATGCATCAGAGGTCACATGCCACATATACACAAATATATATATATATATTTCCCTTGACTTTTTTTTTGCCATTTATAGAGCACTGCTGACATTTTTTGTGTTGCTTTGCTGCCAGTGTACACCAATATGAATCTCTTCAAATTTTTCAGGATGTGCTGACCAATCTTGATCTTTTGGTGTACGTATGTGTGTGCATACATACATTAATTATATAATATTATAATATATATATATATATATATATATATTATATATATATTATATAATATATATATATATTATCATATACATTACATACACACACAGTGGATACAGAAGGTATTTGGACCTCTTTACATTTTTCACTGTTTCATTGCAGCCGTTTGGAAAGATCCAGAAATGTAAATTTTTTTGTTCATTCATGTACACTCTGCCCCGCCCCTCCGCCATCTTGAAAGAAAAAAAAAAAAACAGGAATGGAGCTATGCTTGCAAATTTATTAAAGAAAAACTGAAATCTCACATGGTCATAAGTATTCAGGTCCTTTGCTGTGACTCATATTTAATTCACATGCTATCATTTCATCTGACCTCCTTGGAGATGGTTCTACTCCTTCATTGGAGCGGTGTTTAATTAAAACTGATTGGACTTGATTAGGAAAGGCACACACCTGTCTATATAAGATCACAGCTACGTGCATGTAACACATGGAATCATGAGGGCTAAGGAACTGCCCAGGGGCTAAGAGAATTTTGGCAAGGCACAGATTGGCCAAGGTTACTAAAG